>JAVTVY010033219.1:0-15136 GCA_036873755.1 Hanleya hanleyi | reverse complement strand
CACATTTCACAATGGTCAACAAACAAAGGCACCAAATGATTTCGTCAGTCACGGTCTAGGTGACTTACCGTCTGCATATCTCAGTAGGTGCAAAGAGGAAAGAGAGTCCTGTTTCGTCAAACGATGAAGAAACTTCCAGCAGGTCGTCGACATGTGACAGAATAGGCCGTCCTCATGATGGAATTCGAGGCTACCACCACCGGTATCCCCAAATAAGCTGGAAAACGTAGACGTGGAAATCCTCAGATGCTGTTGTTCACTAATGTTCTTGTATCCGGAATTTTTTTTTCTATCCTGACGCATCGCTCGCCATTGTAGAATGTAGAGTTGTCGAAGACTTAGAATGGATGACAACAACAACGGATTTGTGATGATATATATAGTTTTTACTATATGCATTTACATTCCAGCTTACAACATTTGTGAACTCTGCCGGTGGTGGTAGGACAGTGCGATAGTATAACTGTAATTTGGAAAGGCCTGACATTCTCTTTTATATTGTCCTGGGTCATGATGGCCTATCAAATGCTAATAAAAGTTGTGACAATGGAACTGGTTAACTGTCTCCAAACTAGAACATGCACCTCAGACTTTGAGATTACAAAGTACAATTGCACCCATGCGATGTTAAACCATACAGTCTGAAGTTACATAACTGCTTATGCTTTAGAAAACCTGACCTAAAAGTTCATGGAATGGAATCTCGGAAATAGCTTTGTCAAAACAAACAGAACTTAAAATCAGAACACACCATAACTTATTAAGTTTGCATGCACACAAATTATATAAAATTGCTGACTGAAAAGTCAAACTTTACGCAATTGTATGATGGCGAAGAAATGCCATATTTCACAATAGGTATGCAAAAGAGATGAGCATAATTATTCAGATATCCCAATGTTGATAATCAGCGATGAAAATATCAGCGTGTGGTCTTTCGAAGTAAGATTATCTCAGATAATTCAGCGCAGTGTCGGTTACGTACGTAACGTATTTGAGTGTAGCAGCAAGACCTGGGTGGCAGTATTATAAACCTACACCACTGGTGATAAGTTTGCGTGTTCTGGCAACAGGTGCAATTACAGTGGCGTCGGAACGTAATTGAAAGCGGGGGGGCCACTATCACAGCCCAACAGGCGAGAGTACAGGGGCCGCCTAGGCCCCGGAAGCTCCGGGGTCCTAGATCGCCGGAGATGCGTTCTGAGCGTTTTCCCGGAAATAAAACTGATCATACTGCATGCAAATTTATGGTTCTATTTTCACGATTTTTTCCCCAATTATAAAGACGCATCGATATTGAAAACATCGCACCTCATGCCTGCATCCATTTGACTTTCTAGGTATATTTAAAACATGCAAAACGATGACTTTTAATTCTTGGAAGGGAAACCAATATGCCTTCCGATACGATTCATTCAGACAAAAATAAAACAGAGAAATCCTCACGGCCCAACAGGCGAGGGTCCAGGGGCCGCCTAGGCCCCGGAAGCTCCAAAGTCCCAGATTTCCAGAGATGCGTCCTAATCGTTTTCCCGGAAATACATTCGAACATAATGTATGCAGATTTATGATTATATTTTCACGTTTGTTTCGCATTTATGAGCACGAAAAATCTTTCATGACTGAATCCATTTGACTTTCTAGTAATAAGAAAACGATGACCTTTACATCATGGAACATTAGAACCAATATGATACCGATTCATTTATACAAAGCTAAAATAAGCGATCCTCACAACCTGACATGCGAGGGTCCAAAGACCGCCTAGGCCCCGGAAGCTCCGGGTCTCAGGTTGCCGGAAATGCGTATTACGCGTTTTCCCGGAAATAAATCTGAGCACCAGGTATAGATTTATGGTTCACCGTTCTATTTTCACATTTGTTTCGCATAAACACGCATCGATATTGAAGAATATGCCTGACTCTGTTGGACTTCCTGGTTTAACACAAACAAAACAGGCCTATAACACACCACTACACGTCCTGGCACTCTATCGGAAATTTTTATGTGGGGATATGATCAGTTAGTAGTGCAGAAAACTGGAGGGGCCCAACGATATTCGCCCCCCCCCCTAAATCAAAAGTGGGGGGGGGGGGGCGGGCCCCCTGGCCCCCCCCGGTTCCGACGCCACTGAATTATATATTAATTTGAATGGTATAATGCACCATGCTGACAACATTGTGGTATATCCTAGAAAGATAGCTCAAAAATTAAATAGTTGTTGATGTTTTCTATCTAAATATCACGGGGTGTTCTCATGTACATGTTTCAGGTCAGAGATCAAGGGTTTGGAGTAAAAACATTTACTTTCTGAGGAATAGTTAGACGCTGAGTGCAGTAAATTACACTGGGGATGTCGTTCAACACGTCGGTACCCCCGGTGTTCGGCACGTGGAATATGGATCCTCAGATGAAAAACTGCAAATACGTGTTATCACCTTTGTTAATATTATTGTACACGAGAGTATTTCTTAAAATGTAGGCATTTCAATATGACGATGTGCATTCTGCAGTAAATGAGACAACCCCCTTGAGGCAGCAGTGCATTGGAGGCAGTCACCCCTATACTTTGCCGCAAACTATAATTAAAGTGTTATTCTCAGTCTATTAACATAAAAAATAAAATATTTGAATATCAGCTATATTTATTTTGCATGAGCATTCCTTGGTATATAACCCACTTCGACAGAGTCGTAAAATAGATTGATTGAATTTGTAGTTTTAGGGCCGCTTCCCTACATATTTCGCGACCCATTAACACAACGATTTGCTAGTTTTACAATCACTGTATTTTCAAACAAATTATAAAAGTAATTTGTGACGAAGGCTGAAATTTGAATATCAAATCTGACTCTTGTTATTTTGATTTGTGGACCTGTTTTTCCGATTTTGTTTTCCACTGGGATTATCTCCAGTTGGCGATGATGGTTTTAAACAGGTATTGCTTCTGTTTTAAGTAGTTCAGCTTGATCGTTAAGATGCCTAGTTTCATCTTACTCTAAACATGTATCCGGCGGTGTGAATAATTAAATGAGCGTGTCAAATACTGATATATTAGGCAGGTATTTACATCCGCATTGCCCAGAAGATATAAGCACGCATCGCATTGGCTGGTATAAAGGTTTTCTAGTTCATAAACGATTGGTACGAATATCAAAATATCACTTTCCAACTTTTTTCGTTTTTACTTATCAGGTTACCCCATCAAAATTATGTCGGCCACATTGAGTTAATATCTGTATTTTTTTGAACGTGTATCTTTCAATTTGTTTACGCAACCTGTCCTTTGTGAACGTCGAGGCGACTGGCGGAAACTCAGCTTTACCGCAGTCGAATTTGCCTCTGGTTTTACTACATGAGCAGTAGGGTAAGCATTAGGACTCCGACGCGAACTGAACTCTTGGAAATCCCCACCTCCATTTGAAATCCTGCCTATATTAAGATGGGCACTGCCCAAGTCAGAATCACCAGTGATTTTCATCAAAAATCACCAGAAATTTTCATCAAAAGTAGGTCAGCTCAGAACTTGTTGGTAACAGTCTCCTAATGCGCCTTCATTCCAAAAATAAATAGCGATCGCCGATTTAATTTTACAATTTTTTAACTAAGGGAAACAGATTGAATAATAAAAAGTTCAGTAGGTTTCAGGCTTTACGTGTGAAAATACATTTACATATCTTTAATGGTTTTCAGTGCCCTTGTCCAGGACCAAAACAACTTTTTGATTCGCATTATTTTCCCAACAATACAACAAATTCTTATATATAGTCCTATAGTAGAAAGGTAGCATTTATGTAGTTTACGGTAATTCAACTCCAGACCAACACCTTCTCGGCACAAGATAATAATGATTCTATGTCATTCTCCTGAGCATGACCGGTACAAAGACGAATAAATAGCATCTCTACATCACGTTGTTATCTAGATATATGAGACAACACCTTTTGGGTACCGGCAATCTGATGAATGTAGAATTTGAGGATGGTACTTAGCACCATAATTACAGCCTTTTAATACTGTAAACCATATATCTGTTTTTTTTTGTTTCCCATAATGTAGCACTTACTAGTAATCTGAACATGTGTGTAAACTCCCAGACAGATCTGTTTATTTTGTCTCCCCTGCTCTGGCCTCTTTATTACACCATGGCACTATTAACTGCATTCTCGAAATTCCAAGCCTATCAGACTGTTAGTTCTGATCTGTTTATAGGCATATTGGGGGTGACCCATCTACACTGTTGTGACCTCTAGCTCTCAAAATAATTACGGATCGTATATCTCACAAGGTTTTGTGCTGTGTTATATATACAGTGAAACATACAGCCAAGGGTTCCCAATGGGCATGACAGTGCACTCGCTGAACCATCAATAAATAATAAAAAAGAATAATTATAAATCAAATTTTCATCAGAATTCGATCAGCTCAGAACTTGCTCGTAACAATGCCATAATGCACGTTCATGCCAAAAATCAAAGTTCTAATGTCAACGGTTCTCCTTATTTTGCCGACGAAAGGATTCGGATGGACTCACTCACTCATTACCGGACAATTTGCGATCTGTAGCCTACTTCGCAGGAATAATCATGCGTTTATAGGAACTCGCTTACGTATACATACTGATTGAGTCGGTTTTCTGTGGCTGACCACAGTAAATTGGAAGTACGCGGATGTTTTCAAGCTTTATTTCATTATGATTTCCTTGTTAGTCTCCTCTGCATATATGTTGATGTGGATGAAATATGTGTAATATCGCAAAATGACATTGGTCTACACGGAGCACACAAACGAGAGGATGTGTTTTAACTACTTTCGAGACAGAAAATGCAATCCATTTTGTCTTCAACATGTACATTTTACGGAATTGCAAGTGAACCAAGTTCGAAATGAGTGAGGTTATGATCTTTTTGAATGGTTGGCACTATAAAATTTTTGTAGACATTTTTGGAGTAAAACAAGGGGAGCTGCCATTCTGTTGACATGCGACTTCGCATGAAGATCGAGCCTTTAGGGTGGCACATCTCTTTAGGGTGACACATCGCTTTAGGGTGGCACATCATTTGATATTGCGCATCATTGGCAATAAACACAACTTGAAATGACAATACATTTATTATTTCAATATGATTTTTAAGTCAGTGATGTTAAGGTTGGATTTAAAGAGGGACTATTACAGAACGTTAAATAAAGATTTTTTTCGAAAGTAAGCATATCGTTTCGTACATTTGATGAATACGTGTACATGGAGTATTTGATGAATACGTGTATTTGGAGTATGTTCTTGGTGTAACTTTGTGTTACGATACGTGAGCTATATAATCCCTTTTCTGACAAAGCTATTAAGAATGTAATAGTCGGAGTAGAGGTATCATTTACAGTATGGAATGAGACACCAGCATTGTAGTAAACCCTCACAGTGTATGCATGTACTTCTACATAATAATGTACACTGGTAAAGCCTGGGACATCATAAATTGATTAAAACTCAGTTTTAATTAATATAGTAAAATGGTTCATGCAAAAGCTTTGGGAGAATACAATACAATGATTTGATAGCAAATTGAAGGTAATGCTGTCTTCAATTAAGGCGGCACGAAATTCAAAATTAACAGGTGCGGTACAGCGGGATTCCCCCGCCAGTTATTTAATATTGGACTCCTGAAATAGAATGTCATCAAACTATTAATAATTACTATAAAGATAAATATCATATGCGATTCGGCATGTGCGTGTGCATATACAGTGTAAACTGCATCTCATACTTAATGGTAGATTAGTATCACATATAAGAGATGTAAAATTAGAAATTGAAATATGAAGGTACGAGGTCGGGCAATGCATTGAATAAGTGTAGCATGATGTAATCTCCCGGAATATATGATGGTATGACGTTGGAGCGGTCAGAAAACGTCTATCCTTGCGGTGGACACGAGACTTGAGGTGGCCTGGTCTCAGGCCCCTGTGACAAATTGTCAGGCTGATGTAAACGCAGTCTCGTATGACTGGAATTGACCAACGAGAAGGGTCCGATTCAACCTGTCACTTGGTCTGGATCGAGGAGGTAGGATGTTAAGTGTTTATCGTTAAGTGTTTATCGTTAAGTGTTTTCTTTATCTTAAAGAGAAAGCTGAATAATATACAATTGATACAAGAGACCCTATCTATGACGCATCACATTCCAGTCTCGTCCACACTGGCTCTGGCTATATAAGACGCTTTCATGCCAGATCAGCAGAGTTCGACTTCTCCCGCTCGGTTTCGATACAAGATTCGCGTCCCTCGCTGAAAGTTTCAGCACGCAATAAGTACAGGTAAGTCAAATATCCACCATTGTCGTTCCATTCACAATGCTATTTAGAATATCAGCATATAAAGAAAATGACATTCTCCAGATCATGGGCATATTCGTCACACTGGTATGGGATCGGTAAAGCTTAGTTTTGGAGACAGAGGTAGCTTAATTTGGGAGATAGAAGTTGGGACTCGGTGTCCCCGGGGCGCGGACTTGCTGGGGGGGGGGCAGGGAGGTGTAGGGTAATGTCAGCCTCTGGAATATATGATGGAGTGTGGTCGGGCGAAGCTTGGTGCTTGGGAGATGGAGGGTTGGGCTCGGTTTCCCAGGGAAGGAGACGTGCTCCCGAGGGTAGTGGATGAGTTCCATAAGTGTAGCCTGATGTAAGCATCTGGAATATATGAGGAATCGGGGGGTCGCCGGGCCTTAGTTCAGGAGACATATGGTGAGTTCGAGAAGCTGTGGACAGGAAACGTCTAACATTTTGCCCCGGAGTGGGGACATTCCCCCGATGGTAGTGGATGGGTTGAATAAGTGTTGCCTGGTGTAAGCATCTGGAATATATAATGGTTCGGGGTGAGTCGGGTCTTAGATCGGGAGACATAGGGTGAGGCCGAGAAGCTGTGGACAGAAAAAAATGTTCACACTCCAAAACTTACATGGTCCTGCAGATCTACGGCTAGACAGACAGACAGACAGACAGACATCATTGTGGTACTTATATCGAGCTCTGCGCAGCTAAAGCTACGGGCTTGATAAAAAACTATTTCGAGTATAAAATTCACGAAGAAAATATTTATTCGTCAGGAAATATGCCTAGGCTGGATATAACTATTCAAGAATACATACTGACATTGGTAAATATCTAAGTCGAATCACAGTTTATAGACATTGTAACTTTTTTGATAAATTATTTTACTTTAATTATGCGCGATTGGAATATGATAATCGATCTTGATTTAGATGAGCATAACCATGTCCTGATCCACAACCCGAGAACAAATGCTGATTATCAAACAAACTTTTATTTACTCCTGGAGATTGAAACATCCCCCCGAAAGACGGTATACATGCAAGTTGGCGGGGAAACATATTAAACATGTTTGATTAGAATTATTTAATGTTTTGTTATCGAGGACGATAACTGTTGCCAAGTCCCTAGCTCGGTCAAAGCTGTAACTCAAACTTGCCTTACCGAAACCACCAGAATTCGTTTTAATAGAGATAGAAACTACTCTCTTCAAATTTGTTTGGAATGATGCAACTGTTGGAAAAAAATTATATGAATATGTGTACTTATGTATTATTGTTTATTTATGTGAAACCAAAAATGAATCAAAAAAAGAAAAAAAATCAGAATCGGTATACCCCAAATTGAGAAAAAAAGTTTAGTTTATCAACAGGATTGGTTCCGATAGAATTACTGGTATTTTTACATGTTCTAACAGAAAATGCAAAACAATCCGAGATTGGCGCTTCGATGACGTCACAGTAACGTCATTATTGAAAAAGCAGTTTGGTCGATTTTTCAGTCAGATTTTTCGAATTGTTTTATTTATGTATTTTCCGGCAAAAAAATGCAACTTAGCATTAATCGGATAGTTTTTGTCCACTTTTCCATTTTGAAGAAAAATGACGAAAACATCACATTTCTGGTACCCCACATGGTCACCATTTTGGATTAACCCATGATCCTCTGCCCGGGGGTTATGCAAATAGGCTCAAAATGACCTCAATATGATAAACTGCAAAGTCACGGAGTGTCACCTCTTAAGTTTTTGTTGTTTCGGAGATGGAGCAGAAGTTTGGCAGGGGGGGGGGGCGTAATGGTACACCACCAGGCCTGGTAGGTATAACCTCCCACCAAACTTTCCACCCTATCTCCAGAATGAGGGCCTTTTTTATATTGGGGTCTTTTTGAGCCTATTTGCTTAACCCTCCGAGCAGAGGATCATGGGGAAATTAAAAATGGCGGTCATGTGGGGTCCCAGAAAAGTGATGTTTTTGTAAAAAAAATTCAAAATTCCTCATTCTCTGCAAGGAAAAGTGGGCAGAACTATTTCGTTTCACATCATACTATTATTTACTAATTTGTCAGACAACTTTGCGAATAAAATACAATAAAAAATTAAATAAATCTTACAGAAAAATCGTCCAAAAATGCCTTGGAAAATGATGTCCCTGTGACTACATCAAAGCGGACATCTTGGATTTTTTTACATTTTCTCGTAGAGCTTGACCCAAGGGTATAGTGTGCTAAGGTTCAGCTCCCTGGCCCAAGAGGTAAGACAAATATTCAGGGGCCAAAATGCTCAGGCCTGGACAGGTCCCAAATCGCTCAGGCCAGATAGTGTTAAAGTGGGTCTGGACAAGTAGATCCTTAAATATTTTCGCGTAAATCCTAGATGTCCGACAAGGCTCTCCATTAATCTATTTCATTTAGTTATCATGTATCTCTAGCTATCAGTATGTGAAGTTCCTACTTCATCAACACAGCATTGTAGACTTGCATGATTGTCACAATATCTGATGGAGGAGAACGAACCAATAGAACAATTATATAATTTCCATGAAATTTGAGTATAATGATCTTGCAGGATATACAGAGGTCTGAAAATGTTTTGGTAGGCGTAATCACAAAGGCACGTTTTTTTCTTCTTCTCAGTATTTTTTTTATTGGGAAACTGGATTCTCTGAATTCGGGAAAAGTTCAGTATCGTTGTTTTCTGGGTTGCTAACAACGAATATGGCATTCCCAACACGATAATTTACTTCCCTTTCAAGCCAATCTCCGATTATATAAAATATTGAAATTCACTGACTTAATTTCAATTTCGCTATACTTGAAGGTTGCATTCTTTTAATAAATCTATTCTTCTAATATACACAGTTTCAAGAGTATGAACCACTTTGAGTCTCTAGTGTTGGTCAGTATTTGGCTATGCACGCAATCGAATTTGAATCATAGACTGAGTCATTGGAAAATGTATTCCAAAAATGTACATGAATTCAGAAATCTATATATAATACTTAATCTCCGAAATAAGTCTGATGTTGACAGTGTCAGATTTTCGGTAATTTATTTTATCATCTTCAGGAGAAACAAAATACAACAGGATATTATATATTTACAGTCAGATTTTGTTATTTATTAAAAATGAATCAATATCTTAATGTACAATAGATTTTAGGTATTAATTTTAAACAGATAGATATGGCACCGATGAAGGTGTTTAGTATATTTTTAATTTTTATAATATAAATGAGGCTTACGCAGCAACCTGGCATTAGGCAATTCAATTTACAGCCTGTACGACAGTGAGACATATTCATTGTATCAGACAAATTGCATGCACTAATAACTCAATTCAAAATAAAGAATAGTTCAATGTACTTGACTTTAAGTTACAAGAACAACTGTAGTCAGGGCAGTATCTAAATCAACATGATTAACAAGAAGAAGCAGTCCCCCCCCACGTCTAATACACATAGGCGTCCCTCATACATGTATTTGAGAAAAATAGCACACATGCATATAGGACCAAGACAGTTGCTGTTGTACATACTTGGCATAAGTCTTGAAGTACTTGGCATAAGTTTGATGCTGGGTCGACATCGGGCCTTACAGACTAGTCCTTTGTGTTAAATGCCGTCATTTTCATCTGACGACGATACAGCTCTCCAATCCCCAGTGTACGAGTTGTTACAGCGAAGCAGCTCACCAATTACCACTCGAACGAAAGAACTGAAATGCAAATAGCGGTAATCCCAGCAGCATCCCCACCCCATTGTGTTAAAGTTTCAATATGCCTAGTGATTCTTTATCAGTTTTCGCTTAATTAAACTGTAACAAATAACCTTAAAGTAAACGTAAAGGCTGAGGCAACATGCACTCTGTGGGGAAGAACTACATTGATTGTATCACCTCGGAGCTCTCTACCTTGTGGAGTTAGAAAGCGTAGTAAGCATGTAAACATGGCGACGTACGAGGAGGCCAGCCTGACTTCAAGTTCTGACGAAGAGACAAATGAAGGTTTACAGGGTTACCAGTTTGAACCAATGTTCTGTGGTGTCGGTGTGGCCGATGCTCTTGGATTTGGCTGAATCGAGAAGTCGAATGTCTGTGTTGTCAAGAACGAGAATACAGTCGAACAAGGGCAGTGCCATCAAATTTGGGTTGGTAACCGTTGTTTATGGGGAAAAAGAAAAGCTGAAGTGTAATGATGCGACTGAGATTGTAAAAAGGGCCGTTGAATGTTATGCACTGTCAACTGGGGAAGGCGGGAACATTCTTTATGTTACAGCAATGCCACAAAAAGTGATACTACGTCACAGGAAAATATCACGTGCTACGTACAAGCGTTTTCATTGGCGCAAGGCTACTCAATACACTGGCATGGCCGACCCCAGTCGATAGTTGCACCAGTCAATAATTCCGGTGTTTGGAATTTTGTTTGTGGAAGGGAAAAAATCATAACAAATATTTGTTGCTGCCAAATGATACTTTGAATGTAGTTATTCCACACAGTGTTTGCGTTTTCGCAGCCTTCACGTTGACTTTAACAAAGTGGGTTATATATTTACTGGACGATACTCATTCAGGAAATTGGAATTTAGGGATATATTGTTCTTCCTGTTCCTGAATTATTGGAACTTATTGGCTAATAACTTCTAAAGTTTTCATCAAAATATTTGCACACATTCAGATTACAAAATAAGCGTGCCTCGATTTTTTTTAAATTTCGTCCTGGAAATGATTTTATAACAGATCAAAGTTCAAATAATCAATAAAATCCGAAAAACACGTCCCCTTCAACTAACAGTATGGACAATAAAAAAAGGGGAACTCATTAAAAAGTAAAGCAGTCTTATTACTTCCACATATGTTGTCCAAACTGTACAAATTTCTTGACTTTACGCTCAATAGCATAGGAGTTATTAGAAGGGCAATCTGAAACAAGCGCTGGATGAGCGCAAAGACCTCCGTCGAGGCAACAGGGTCCGTAGGGGAATACATCACTGAATAACATAGGGCCGGATGCCAAGCTCAATTTTGCATTTGTTGGACGTTAACTTCACCAATGGTAATTAACCTGAGATTGAGAGTTCCCCACTAGCATGTCCAGCTAGGGATGTGGAATTACAAGCGTCTAGTCCGTCATTCATAATCCAGCCGTCGTCCATTAGAGAATATCCGCGTCCATAATCCAAAGACCTATTCCATTTCCATATAACAGTATTAGCACCAAATTCAAAAGACAAAAGTATACATAAACATAGGCTTGTTTCCTGCAAGAGAGAAGCGGTCAACAATTTTCAATGATGCCGGCAAGACATCATGATGTTCCAAAATATCAAATCCGTATCGCTGATCAGTATTCTTAATCCATAATATTCGTTATAGAGTCGTCATCTAAAAATGATGTACCTCAGCCACGCTTTGATTGTGACTGTTCATATGAGTACCATGAGGATCTTGAAGTACATGGGCTCATACGGCCCCTAGCCCCGGGTTAAGCGGAATTAGACACATGTTACGAAACGTAGCGCCATAGATCTTGCACGCTACGTTCGTATTTTGCTATCCCCGCAAATAATTTTTGTTTGATTTCACGTGCTTGAAATATTGGGGTATGGAATAGAGTAGTGCGACGAAATTTCGATACGTTGACTTTGTCAAATACGTTAGATATGCATAAACTTTGCTCGTATGTGAAGTGTTATGTCCGTTTCGGCCGAGTTAACATTAGTGGTGTTACCGCGGTGCCAGTTTTCGTTTTGTCTGGTTATGATCGATTACAGCGTCTGTAATAATTTTAGCTCTTAAATGAATATGTACTGTGAAAGCGGAGGTCGCACTTTACCTGGAAATGTCGGCGAGGAAGTGTGGTTTTCCTTTATTTCTTTCGTAGACATGTAGTTTTGTCACATTGATTCGTCCACGGACACTTCGTTGGAACTAGCTCTGTGCGCTCGATTAGTATTTGGGATTCAAATTACGCATTGGTGCGTTCCCATATTTATATCAATGAATGTTGGGGATTATGTAACTTATGTTTCCATACTAATTATTTTTCTAAAATGAGAGATTATTCATATTTCGAGGTCTTGTTCTTTACTAAAATATGGCCTTGTAAAGCTGTCAAACGCCAGTGTTTGAATTCTGATTGGCTCTGCCAATGAAATCACGGTACGTAAGCCATGTGATCTCTACATCATCTGGCGGCCTATATCAAGTTCATGTAAGGTAAGATCTGTGCATTCCGCCCCTTGTTCTTGACGAGGTACTTGCCACGGCAAGAGATTACAGACAAACACACATATATATATATGTCATCCTACATCCTATAACGAAAATAGTTGACATGTGGTATCCTTCAGGATGGTGTTTTACCAAAGTGAATATCCTTCATGTTGAGGTATCATACAGTGGTGAATGGAAGGATACCATAGATGTCAGGATATATATATCCTTCAGGATACTATAGATGTCAGGACATATCCTTCAGGATACCATAAATGTCAGGATATATAACCTTCAGGATACCATAGATATCGGGATATATATATCCTTCAGGATACTATAGATGTCAGGAAATATCCTTCAGGATACCATAGATGTCAAGTCATATATCCTTCAGGATACCATAGATGTCAGGATATATATCCTTCAGGATACTATAGATGTCAGGTTATATATCCTTAAGAATATCGAAGATGTCGTGTCCAATATCCTTCAGGATACCATAGATGTCAGGCCATATATCCTTCAGGGTACTGTAGATGTCAGGATATATATGGTTCAGGATACTACAGATGTCAAGTCATATATCCTTCAGGATACTATAGATGTCAGGACATATCCTTCAGGATACCATAGATGTCAAGTCATATATCCTTCAGGATACCATAGATGTCTGGATATATATCCTTCAGGATACTATAGATGTCAGATTATATATCCTTAAGGATATCGAAGATGTCGGGTCCAATATCTTTCAGGATACCATAGATGTCAGGCCATATATCCTTCAGGACACTAGATGTCAGGATATATATCCTTCAGTATACTATAGATGTCAGGTCATATATCCTTCAGGATACTATAGATGTCAGGACATATCCTTCAGGATACCATAGATGTCGTCATATATCCTTCAGGATATAGATGTCAGGTCATATATCCTTCAGGATATAGATGTCAGGATATATATCCTTCAGGATACTATAGATGTCGGGTCGTTTATCCTTAAGGATACACAAGAAGTCTGGTTATATATCCTCAAGGATACCCAAGAAGTCAGGATACCATATATCCTTAAGGATACCCAAGAAGTCAGGATACCATATGTCCTTAGGGATACTAGATACGTAGGAATGTCACATATCCTTAAGGATACTTAAGTGGTACTATCCTGCAGGATACTTGTCTATTTCATATAAATCAAATTAGAAGCTGTTATATTGATAAATATCCTTAAGGATACTTCATTTTAACTATTGCGATACAAGCGTCTAGTCCGTCATTCATAATTCAGCCGTCATCCATTAAAGAATATCCGCGTCCATAAACCAACAGAATAATAAAATCCGCATTAGTTTACTTTGGTATAGTTATATTCCAATTTGAATAGTTAATATCCTTCAAAGGATATTCAAACCAAGATATGCCTGTTTCAGGAGATGAAACTGCAGTACAGGTACCTTAAGTACTGCAGGCGGACCAGGTTTTGTCTTGTAAATCTACTATCGATGTTGTGTAATGAGGAGAACTGGCTTAAGTGACACTGGGAATACCTTTGATATTCTACCTCGATAGAGGAAATCATGGTTCGAGTGTCCTTGAAGGAATGTGAGTATTTCAAAACCTGTAGTTATTCTTTTTCTTTTTGGTATAATAATGAATACAGCCTTTTTGATACAAGCAGTGTATGATTTATTTAGGAGAGGGCTAAATTCTATCATAGACGAGTTCAGCCACTGTACGAAATATCTACTTTATCGGGTGCTCGTGCACCATATTAAATCGGTTTACGCTTCGGTGAATTAAACCTGCGATTAGTACTAAGATGAATCTTGTAAAATACATGTATATATAAAAGCACTTTGGAAATAAGAATATAATTACTATTCTTTGAAACTGAAAATTTGGTCCATCTTTCAGTAGTTGTTTCATTTATCTACTAAGTGTAACCTTTGAAATTAAGACTCTCTGTAACGCTTTGCTGATGTATCCTCTGGCTGGGTTAGAAGTGAATGACCCACCTTACCAACTCGACTTACCATGAGTATTTGGTGAATAGAGGCGAACCCATGTAACGAGCGCCTTCTAAATGAGATAGACGTTACCATGGTGATACTATGAGAGAGAAGAGCCAGAAGTCTATGAGACGATCTGTGACCTACAGCATATGGGTGGGCTAGTGATTTCGGTCTATGGAAAGGCTCTTTTCATGTCTATGGTAGGGGAGATTGGGGAGACCTGGGACACTATTTCTGTGCCTTCACATTATTTCACATCCGGTCCAAAGTATTTAATTGTGCAAATCAATGCGTGCCATGCACCAACCTGGAAAGAATACCCATGCAATGCCACAGAGTTTAAGACACCAAACCGAGTGTGCAGACGATTTCATTTCAGTGTATTTTGGGGGTGACTTGGGACAGTGTCGGGAGACATGGGACAAGGAGTTGGGAGATATGGGACAATAGATGTAAAGACTTGAATGCAATCAAACTAACTTTTTTATTTGAACAAAAATAAAGGCTTAACATAGAAATATGAACTTGCTAAAAAATTATCACTTTTCCGACAGAAAGTAATACCATACATATCGCAATATT
>JAVTVY010033218.1:0-14111 GCA_036873755.1 Hanleya hanleyi | reverse complement strand
GTCTACAGATAGCACCAGTCAACCCGTATCGAGCCCAGTCATCACCACCACCACACCCCGTGTACAAGCCACATCGAGCTCCACACCAAGTATACAGCCCACACCTACACCAAGAACACCCACTACGTCTGAAAACCCACGGGATTTCATCCCTCACAGTGAACAGACAACGACGACCGACGTTATACCCACCACCATCATCACTCACAGTGAACAGACAACGACGACCGACGTTGTACCCACCACCACCACTCCAGTTCACTCGTACGAAATTTACAAGAGCGGGTTACCACGACAGCGCATACAGCTCGAAACATGGACCCTCGGTGGCAGCATCCCTTCACTTGCGTCATCGCAGGACCGACGGGCTCCGGCAAAACGCACTTCGTCAGGAAGCTCCTTCAACACGCCGACAGCATGATCACCCCACCCATTGCCCGAGTCGTGTGGTGTTACGGAGAATAGCAGGCAGCGTATGCAGCAATGCCCCACATCACGTTCGTGGAAGGCCTACCCAACCTGGCCGATTTGGAACCCGACACCTTGGTGGTTCTGGATGATCTCATGGCGGAGACGGATGCGCGGGTCACCCAACTCTTTACCAAAGGCAGCCATCATCGACGGCTCAACATCATCTACATTGTGCAGAATCTGTTCAGTAAAAACAAAGAACATCGGAATATCAGCTTAAATGCCCACTACCTGGTGGTCTTCAAAAACCCGAGAGATACCACTCAACTGCTGCACCTGGCGAGACAGATGTATCCCGGCCGCACACCGTTTGCGTTGGAAGCCTTTAAAGATGCCACAACCCCTCAGCACGAGTATATGCTCTTCGACCTCAAGCAAGCCACCCCCGACCACCTTCGACTACGGACCGGCATCTTTCCCGGAGAGGCCCACCACGTGTACATGCAAAAATAATGTAAACACACACACAGTGGCTCCCCCAGCTGGAGTGTGTGTTTGATGATGGGGATAATAAAAAGAATGAATACCACAGCATGGTTGACTTTGTCTCTGTTCTCTGAGGTAGATAAAAAGAGCAGAGTTGTGAGTTCTAGCATTAGTTGTACATGATGTCTGCGCGAGTACGGAAGCATGCTCCGACGCTCCGTGTATTGAAGACGGCCCCACCCGAGTTGGTCCGAACCATTGTACGCGGTGCGGACCCTGGCCTTGTACGCTGTCTGTGTGAGATCGGGTACAACCTGCAACGTACCACTGACTCCGGCTCAGAAGACCAAGTTGACCAAGCATAAGACAGGTCTCCGAACCCTAGTCCCTCATCAGTGACTCGACCAACACGTACCCCTATCGAGCCTACATCGAGACACTGTTGTTGTATGGACGAGAGGCTAAAAAATCTCAGCTGACAGCCGCTTTATTCTACCAGGACACAGCCGAGCACATGAATACGGTGGACAATGAAGGATATAACAAACGGAAGGCTTTCACTACGAACGGCGCCTCGGTAGGTCTCATGGGTCGACTACACGCAGACATTTTCATGCAAGACGGGTACCTCTTGAACAAGATCCCCATCAAAATCCGACTGATACGGGCGCCTCCGACCTTCGCTTTGATGGCCACTAACGTAGAGGGCATGCAGCTGACTATAAGATTGTCATCCAAGACGCAGTCCTGTATGTCCGAAAAGTGAAACCGAATCCAGCCGTTCAATTGGGACACATGAAAGCCTTGGAAACAAAACCAGCCCAGTACCCTATCCGACGTGTACAAACCAAAGTGTTCTCTGTGCCTGCTGGAAATATGAGCGCCAACAAAGAAAACCTGTTCCTGGGGGAACTACCCAAGCGATTGATCCTGGCCTGTGTGGAAAATACCAGTTTCAGCGGAGCCTACCCAGAGAATCCGTTTGACTTTAAACATTTCGGCATCAATTTTGTGGCCCTGCATGTGGATGGACAACAGGTGCCAGCCACGGCCTTAACCCGAACTTTGGGCGGAGGAATTTCATTCGAGCCTATCAGAGCCTGTTTACAGCCACCGGTCAAATCAGCCAGGACGAAGGGAATTTGATCAGTCGGGAGGACTACGGGAACGGATACACGTTGTTCTGTTTCGATCTTAGAGAACGACCATCAGCTGGCCCTGGCCAAGCAAGGCAATTTACGGTTGGAAATCCACTTTGCACGAGCCCTCGGGACCACCGTCAATGTGATCTACTACGCCGAGTTTGACAACATCATTCAAATGGACAAGGCGCGCAACGTCCTGTGTGATTTTTCCACCTAACATGGATACAGACCAGATAACCACTGTGCTGGAGAATGACCCAGAGACACGTATGGTGTTTCAAGGGGTGTTCGCCCGAGATGTGTTCCCATTAGACCGTATGTATCCTGCTGCTTACGTTCTCAACACGGACCCGATGGATCGGCCCGGTGAACATTGGGTGGCCGTGTACTTGACAGAACAGCAGGGCGAATACTTCGACCCGTACGGCCTGCCACCCCTCCATCCCGATTTAAGACTTCATGGATCAAGGCACAGAGACGTGGTGTTGGAGCAGTCAAACGTTGCAAAGCCTGACCAGTAGCGTGTGCGGACAATATTGCTGACTTTTTACCTGTACCATCGTGCCGGGAAGGACATATCTACCATCGTACAGATGTTTGACAGGAAGTACCCCAAGGCCGAGGACGCGATGGCACTCGTATATGACTGGAGCCACCATCATTTCAATGTACAAGCCCCGTTCTGGGCTTAAGTTTCTTTCAATGTACAAGCCCCGTGTTACTGGGCTTAAGTTACAACCCCTGTTCTGGGCCTTCAGTTCTTTCTGTACAAGCCTTCCCCCTGTTCTGGGCTTCAGTTTTCACGTGGTTGTTCTCACGTTGTTGTTGTTACTGAATAAAAAACAAAATGAGATCTCACCAAAACCCTGTCTTGTGTGTTTCTATATGAGCATAATGCATGGGGAAACTGGCTTTGAACACCGTATTAGCCAATCAGTGGCCTAGAATGGAGCCAAAAGGTAACCCATCCATGTCAAAAAGTACCTGCCCGGGTGTACAAGAACCCGGATGTAGGCGCGGACGTAGGCGAAAGCATCCCAGTACCCGGATGTAGGCGCAGACGTGAGCGAAATTCTAGTATCCGTCCATTGGTTTTTTTATCGATCGCTCATTGGCTCGTTTTCTCGACCGCTGATTGGTCTAAATGGAACTGCCCATCCTTCCCAGGTTAATTTACAATCCCCTTTTGGGGTTCAAGCTCTGTATATCGATGCCGCAACATAGTCTCCAAACCTCCGAAAGGGAGACCTTGGACCTTTTGACCTGGATGTGACCTTTGACCTTTTGACCCGACATTCATCCGCGCACTGCCGGTGATGACGCGCGCGCGCGCGAGCGGCCGGAAAACCCGCGCGCGCGCGCGCTGCGGCCGGGGCGGGCCGGGCCGGGCCGGGAAAAACCCCGGAGGTTGAACATCCGGACGTCTAAGAGAACATTGGAACTCTTCTGGGTTTGGAGGTGAAGCCCGGAAGTGACGTCACAACCCACGTGACCTGCGCAGCAGAATGGAAACGACACCCTAGTCTAGCCCCCTCACATAGGCTTCACATGGATACCTCACTCGATCCCATCGGCCCACTAGTGGCCCACCTAGACCCCAACACGTCTATTTCCATACCCTTTGTCCACTGCGCATGCGCAGAGTGACGATATTTCAACCCTGCACCCACACCATCAGATGCCCCCCTCACATAGGCTTCACATTGATACCTCACTCGATCCAATCGGCCCACTAGTGGCTCCCCTAGATCCCAAAACGTCTATTTCCATACACTTTGTCTATTCCGCATGCGCAGAATGACGATATTCCTACCCCACATCCATCCCATCGGTTGCCCCCTCACATAGGCTTCACATTGATACCTCACTCGACCCCATCGGGCCATTACTGGCCCACCTAGATCCCAAAACGTCCACCCCGTATGGACCTATACACCCATAGCCATGCAGTATAGGCCTATGGGCCTACCCAGGCCTCGGTGACTTTTTCCAAAAATTTCACCGTTTCGCTCCGGGACCCTTCGCATCGTGTTCTAAATGACGAGACGTGAGAAACAAATCAAAGCAACCCATATCACAATGAACGTGTGTGAATTCCCAGGTTGGACCTATACCCCCCATGGCCAGCCTATGGGCCTATATACAGACCTCGGTGACTTTTCCCAAAAATTTCACCGATTCGCTCCGGGACCCTTACAGGCATTTTCCCTTATATTGTATAATACAGACCCCTATTGTAGGGGTAAAGTCCGTGTTCCGCTTTTTATAGTTTCGGGGGAAAATCCTAATTTTACATGCACCAACCCCATTGACTTGATAGGCAGGTCCCAGTAAGCCCGGGGACCGATATTAGCCCTTTTGGCCAGGGTTGATAGGGGCTTTCCCCTATTTTAGGGGTAAAGTCCGTATTCCGCTTTTTATATTTTCGGGAAAAAATCCTAATTTTACATGCACCCACCCCATTGACTTGATACGCAGGTCCCAATAAGCCCGGGGACCGATATTAGCCCTTTTGACTAGGGTTGATAGGTGTTTTCCCCTATTTTAGGGGTAAAGTCCGTGTTCCGCTTTTATAGTTTCGGGAAAAAATCCTAATTTTACATGCACCCACCCATGACTAGATGCCCCTTCACGAATGCTTCACTTTGATACCTCACTCGACCCAATCGGACCATGCAGCGTATTTGAAGTCTGGGGACTACTTTTTCTCCGCGGAAGCTTTTTCCCGCGACCGCATCACCACAAGACCGCATCACCGCGAAGGAATACACACTCCCGATTCACCCAGACCGGAAGTGACATCATAGAGGTCACGCTCCATTCACCCAGACCGGAAGTGACGCCATACGGGACAGCGCCCCCTGGTGGAAAAAAGGGAACCAAGAGTTACCTCCCTGGAAAATAAGGCAGGATCGGGTTGCTACCTACTACTAACCTTCCAGGGACTGGTAATAACTGTAGGGATAACTCGAGTACGAGAGATATGTAGGAATAATAAGCCGTTAGATTTTGGTCGTATTGTAAATATAATTGGCCCAGCGCCTCGTAGAACGGCGGTAATAAACGCAATCCCAAGGAAGTGGGTGGAGAATTTACCCCACAGTTTTTTCCCTCGAGAAGGGACTTTCTTTTCTGGACAAAATGTTACTGGATGGTCAGCCATTGTCTGAGTCTTTGTGCCCCTGAAAAGGCACAAGTCTATAGGCACATTGTTGTACCCAGACTTGACAATTGTATGCATTGTCTCGTGAATCTTACATGGAGTATGAACCAAAATATTTCTAGTAGATCACACTACGAGGCAATGGGGCATGTGCTATGCTGTGCGCCTTTTCGGAAACTAAAATTTGGTTTTGATGTTGACACAAATATCTTTCGATTAACCCTTATTACTACAAAGAAACTAAATCGCAAGTCTTGCAATGGAAAATCATTCGCAACATTTAATCAACTGCCATATTATTACACCAGAACAGAATATTGTGGTGACAGATATGCTACAAGAAGAGTCGCATGCATTTGCCAAAACTGAAGATGATATTGGCTGTGCACCTGATCTGGAGATGGACATCAAGTTGTCAGATGATATACCAGTGCAAAAGACATACAGTTCGATCATTCGACCCATGTATCAAGAAATCAAAAACTATTTGCACAATGTTCTTGAGAAGGGCTGGATCACGAAGAGTAGATACCCATATTCTCACCTATGGTCTGTGTGAGGAACAAGTGTGGAGCCCTTTCGTCTCTGTATCGACTACAGACATCTAAATGCGAAGACCATCAAGGATACAGCACACTTTCTATTCTCCGCGAGGAAATTCTTGGTTCACTCTCTTGGACCAGGGTAAGGCTTACCATCAAGATTTCCTCAAGCCTGGTAGCCGTCATCTCAATGCCTTTGTGTCACCCTGGGGGCTACACGAATGGACCAGAATCCCAGCACTCCGGCATCCCATCAGCGCTTCGTGGACGACTGTTTGGAAGATATTAGGGACACTTTGTGCCTACACGCTTAAAACTAAAGTGTTGAAACTTACTCGTAAAGTGTTGAAATAACCCTTTAAGTGTGTCCACAGGGACTGCTCTTTAAGTCTTGTCCCTGTGGACACACTTAAAGGGTTATTTCAACACTTTACGAGTAAGTTTCAACACATTAGTTTTAAGCGTGTACCATATCTGGATGATGTCATCGTCTTCAGTTCATCATTTGAGAAGCATGTCATAGATGTCAAAGCAGGGTTCAAACGACTGGCAGATGCAGGAGTTAAGCTTAAAGCATCAACACCCTACTGAATCGTCAAGTATGATTATAGGTGAAAACCGCCGGTCACGTGTCAAATTACAGTCAATGGTAGGTTTTCCAGTGCTTTCGTTATCAAGCGTGGGCGTGTGTCTGACCAGACGACAGTGACCACAGCCGAAAATGAACGATTTTCAGCATATCGATGACAGGTATGGTTACTGGTGTCGTCATATTTTGAAGGAGAGATATCGTACTATATTGTCACCAAACGTAGGGTTATTACTATTTCAAGTTAACAAAAATTTTAAACATTTTTGCGGCGAGAGGTGTTTTTAGGTGTTGGTAGACAGTCCATGGTAGGTATAAGCATCGAATTATAGTGTGAGGAAATGAGCACAAAATGAACACGTGGGAACTTACTACCTGCCTCATGTATCACTGACTCATTCATCTCTCGATTCCTTCCACTTGTGTGTGTTTAAGAGGAATATGAACCATTAATAGTACATTCTCTGTCTGTCTGATATTACGACAGTCCATGGTATTATCATCGGACCGATCGACAGTCCATTGTAGGCCAACATGCACTTGTGAATGATGCACAGAGAGCACATCGTCTGATTTAATGATTCGCCAAATGGACTGTTGCCAAGACAAATGGTAGCTACAATGGACTGTCGACATATCTGATATATAATCATATGTTGCCTCATTATAACATTGCAGCTGTTATGCGGCTTCAATGTGAAGTGATTCAACCTACAGTTCATGGTCGCATGACAAATGGACTGGTGCATTCACCTATAATCACACTTGTCGATTCAGTAGGGTGATCAAAGTGCCACTTCTTCAGAAACGAGGTGCGATATCTGGAAAACATTGTCTCGAAGGATGGTTATCTGGCTGATCATGAGGAAATAAAGGTCATGCTGAAATAGTGGGCAATGTGCGTCAGCTAATGGGATTCATCGGCTACTATAGGAGGTATATCCCCAATTTCTGATGAACAGTGAAAACAATCTAAGATCTGTTGAATGGACTTAATCTGCAAGTGCAAATTAACGTGGAAAGAGGAAGGGAACCAAGCACAATGCCCGTTCGAAAAAGAGACAAATACATCCATCTACATCAGTCACCTGGTCAGAGAAACATCAACAGACACTGGAACATCTGATTGAATTGTTTACCGAGGGACAGATAATGACCCACTCTGATTACAATGAATCATTTGTGCTCCACGCAGATGCTTCATGTGATGTACTGGGCTCAATTCTGTACCAGGAACAAAATGACGGAGCTCTCAGAGTCATCGGTTATAAGTCAAGAACATTATTGCCAGAGGAGAAAAACTACGATCTCCACTTGGGTAAGCTGGAGTTCCTTGCTCTGAAATGGTCGGTGACCGAATGGTTTAGGGACATTTGTACTATGCGCCAAGCTTCATTGAGTATAGTGACAATAATCCGCTGACATTTGTACTGAGTTCTGCAAAACTAGATGCTAAAATTTCTTCATAAAGTATAGACCAGGCAAATGGACATGGTTGGTTACAGAATTGAGTGTAGACATATCATCATCAAATACGTCTACTTACTCCCAAACTTCAGTTACTCTGGAAGATTTATTTAACAATCACAAAACGTTTCTCAGGGAAAGAGGTATTTGTCTTCCAACCAATCATAACGACATACTAAAAGTATACTGGACTCCCAAAACGCATAAATCACCATATAAAGCTAGATTCATAGCTGGTTCTAGAAGCTGCACCACCAAGCTTCTCTCACCCCTATTGACCGGGGCCCTTCAGGAGGTAAAAGCATTTTGAGAAAGGTATTGCGCCACTATTTCTCAAAAACTCTGTCGTTGAATGTATGTGGATATTGAAAAACTCAAAATGTCTTACGGAAGAACTTGATGCTAAAGGTCACATACCGTACAAAAATGTATCCACATGGGATTTCTTGACTCTCTATACTACAATCCCTCATCAGGACCTTATTGACCATATAAGCTCATTAAGAATATGTGTTCATGAAAACTGATCGTAGATATATTTATGTTGGAAGCCATAAAGCATTCTTTAGCTCTACTACATACAAGAGATATCATTCATGGGATGTTTCTTTGTTTATAGAGTTGCTTGAATTCTCATTAAAAATATCTGTGTGAAATTTGGCAACAATATATCAGCAGCATATAGGTATTCCAATGGGTATTAATTGTGCACCCTGTTGGTTGACCTGTATCTGTTCTCTTATGAATATGACTATATGCAGGCGCTTTCAAAAACCGACCCATTCAAAGCCGAACGCTATATAGATGGTCTTCTCCCTGTGGATAATCACTATACAAATGACGCAGTGAAGGATATAATTCCATCTTCACTGGATTTGAAGGAAACTACAGATAGCCCTACAGACACATCATATTTAGATCTATATCTCTATAAAAATGAAGCGGGCATTCTCTCTCGTCGACTTTATGACAAAAGAGATGATTACAATTTCGACATCGTAAAATAGCCCTTTCTGGACAGTAATATTCCAGTGGGACCTGCATATGGTGTATATACATATCTCGCCTAGTAGCATTTGCTAGATCCTGTGTTAAATGTGACGATTTTAATCAATGTCACAAAACATTGTTGCAGAAACTTATACAACAGGGCTATTCCATCAAGCGCCTCCACTCAAAGTTTCTCAAATTTAGCGATACATATCGCATGCTAGAGACCATATGAACCCATGTACTTCAAGCTCATGGTGCTCATATGAACAGGGAAATTACACAAGAGGCAATCAGGGCACTGATGCATGGTGCCAAAACCCAGTCATGTGGGGTAGCTGCATGGGTAATGAACCGAGCCCTTTCGAAACTGCAGACATAGCTTGGACGACAGTCAATAATTTGACAGGGATGAGATCCAGCTAGCTCAACAGAATGACCCAGATGTAGCACAACTATTGAAGGCTACTGATGAGAACCAAAATAGGTTGAAACCTAAAACCCCCAAGGCAGCAGCACTGCTGTGACAGCGGAAGCGACTGCAATGGGATGATGGTGTGCTGACTCACTAAAGCTGCACCCATCTGCAGCTTTAGTGAGTCAGCACACCATCATCCCACTGCAGTTGGTTCTCCCTAGCAAGTACAAAGACATGCTTTTCAGGGAACTCCATCAGGAGATGCACTGATAAAACTGCCAGCCTGATCCGTGATATGATTTACTGACCGCATATGCAGCAAGACATGGACCATTTCGTTGACCATGTTTGTTCCTGTCTGAAGAGCAAACGACCACCGCTTCCTGTGAGAGCACCCATGCATAGCATACATAGTCTTTTCTAGATTTTGAAGATGTATCGTTGGATTTTTTACACCTGGAGAAGAGTAAGGGAAATCCTCGTCATAATGAACCAGTCCACCAGATATGTGCATGCCTACCTGACAAAGAACACGAGTGGGAAAACAGCAGCTGACTGGTTGTACAATGACTTCATTACATCATTTGACTTCCCCAGCAGGATACATCACAATCAGAGTGGGGAGTTCGAGAACCACCTCTTCAAGTGCCCCGATCAACACTGTGGGATCGTCAAGTCAAGAACGACGCCATACCACCCACTAGGGAATGGTCAAGTACAGTGTTACAACCGCACAGTGCTGAACACAATCCGAAGCCTACTGCTGAGCAACACAAATCAAACTGGCATCTGCATCTCAACAAGATGACCCATCCATATAACTGCATGAAGAATGAAATCAGGGGCTTCACACCCTACTTCCAGTTATTTGGGCGGTCTTCCCGGTTACCCATGGACCTTATCTTCAGGCTGGAGGATGAACAGTGTTCAAGAGACCCGGAATATGAGGTCGAATAAAGAAGAGGGATGCAACAGGCATTCAAGATCGCATCGGAAAAGTCTGCAGCACCTTGCTTCTAGTTGGAGACAGAGTCCTCGTCGGTAACCTCTCTGAAAGAGGAGGACCAGGTAAGTTGCACTACTTCTGGGAACAGCTAGGGAAAGATAATCGTGTATAAAGAATCAAACCAGTTAGTGGCGAAGGTCGATCCAGAATACTCCACAGGAACCTTCTCATGCCTTGTAACTCCTTACCACTTGAACCACCTGCTTGTCCTTTTGCACAACAGAAAAAGAGAGTGCAGAACAGCAGGGGCACTCCAGCTCCAGATGTGAATGGTCCACTGAAGGATCAAGGCATCGCCGACGAAGAACTCAAGCTCTACAATCCACCTACTAGTCAGTCTGCTGAACAGACTCCTCACTTTTCTCTCAAACCCGGGGCTGCATCATTTCATCCGCTGTGTCCGGAAAACTCTGGTTCGACCAAGACTGAGTCATTGCCAACAATCATAGACCAGCTGAGCCATCAGAAGTCCTTGGAACCGAAGAACTGATACAAAAAGCGCCATCAGAGGAAATGGTGATGCCTGATGCACCTAACATATGCTGCTGCTGGCCAGATGCATCAGTATGCCACTTATGGTACTTGTGCGAGAGACTGTTTTCCAACCTTTGGTCCACCTTGTGGTACTGTATACCCGAACATCTATTACTCAGTGCCACCAAACAACACTCTAGTGGACTCATACCAAGTTAATCCGACATGTTCAAGTTTCATAATGTGTTAGCCATGGAACTGTTTGGAGAATGATATTTGACAATGAAAGAGAGTCAATCTTGAATTGTTTAATTAAATCTTGTACCAGTCTGTTAGGACAGATGAACTATTGTATACCTAGCATATATAGTATGGGCTTGCCATAGCAATGTTGGACTACATATCACTTGACCTTGTTAAGGAATTTTAGACTGGTCACTACCTTAATTGTATCGTGTGATGGCCACAAATTTATACATAGCTGTAGAGAGAGGAATCTTCTCAGTATTTGTAGTTTTAATCTATGAAAGATACCAGACTGGATAACAAAATTTTCTATACCAGGGTTCAGTGTAGGGCTAAAGTATTCAGTGTCGCTTTTATGTGGATAAGTTGTGTGCTGATTGAGAATATGCCCCTCCCACAGGACAGTTATTTTTTCTGTGGATGATGTAGTTGACACAGCCTCACTAGGAAATATCCTAATCCACTGTTTTGTTCTGGTTAGAGCGACGTTCGGCTATTTGCAATAATCTTTTGTGACATCACGGAACACATGTTTGGTGTTTGGTCTGCTTGTAAACTGAATAAACCTACATTTTCAGGTATGTTGGTTATATTATTTTATTGTAAAATCAAAAAGAAACATTGTTAGCATGAGTTCACAGTGTTCATGATCTTCTAATCATAGTTTGTACCGTAATGATAACATTTGATCACTGCCATTGACAAACATTGGACTCTAGATAACCCATATATTTGACATGTTTCTGGTACAATACTTTCCTGTTGGATTTATCTCTATGTAACTGACTTTATACACATATACTGATTAGTGTGAACATTCCATGAGGATTCTTGTGTACTAAATCATCCGGCGTTAGTGAAGAATACTGGCGTAGTTTGTTGTTTGTGTAAAGTAACCATGGTAAGATCAGTCATCACACTGGCACATTTATTCTGGTGTTAGAATGTGCTATGTAATAATCCTTTGTGGTGTCACTGAGCTTGACAGGGAAGACGTGTTTGGTGATCGGTCTGTTTGTAAACCGAATAAACCTATCATTTCAGAGTTACACTGTTGTTGTGTGCATCATTCTTGAATTCCTGTCTCCAGACCTAGTTGAGGGGTAACAGGGTCACCCCTTACTCTGTACTTCATCCAAGACTGATATACAGGGAAGCCCTGGCGCTTATGAAGCGCGGACCTCTCCAGCCTCCTATCCTCGCCATGTTATACAGCCGTACTGGCATCAGTTTGTGTATGTGATATCAACTGACAAATAAAGTGACCAGATGAGTACTGTACCATGTCACTAACAATTAAAGAGTATAAACAGCAAACAATCAGCTAAATTGTGATGTAAAATTTAACAATGCAGAAATCTGTAAAAAGTAGGCATAAGTGTAAGTACAGTATAATTCAATTCAATTATTTTTATAATCAAAATAGAGATTAACTGGCACTAATGATAACACCTTGACATAGCATTCATGAGTAGAACGATCCTTGACTAGGCACTATAAATAGATGTAATTTAGGAATCAATATGTATTGTATGACCAGAAGTATTGTCTGATAGAAAGGGAAGCCTTGCCAGCAGACAGGTGTATATGGACTTAATTAGTCTGAAAATAAAGATATTATTATTATATTAATGTATAACAAATCAATCAACTGGACATTTTATTTGATATAGGGTACATGGTACCAATAACAATTCTCCATAATTTGGGGTCGGGCAATCATTCTAATGCACAAACCTAATTTGACTAATTTTTTTTCGCCCATTTTTCAAAATTTAACCATGAGTATTGCTTACAAAATATTGTGAAAGTCTGACATAGATAGCACTTGAATGATAATACTGACCAATGATTACACGAGTCAACTCTGAATGAGGTCTTTGATCGAGACAATACATAACATTATATGATCAATGACATTCTCCTTCACCTTAATAATAAAGCATTTAAACAATTACCCTGGTTATGGGATATTCTGATTTGAGAACATAACTTGGATGAATGTGTACAACCCTACAATTCAGGCAGCCTTATATAGAGCTCTCAGTACCAGTACTGGAATTCCCTGAAAGCATGCTTCTTCACTGTACAACTGTTAGGTCCTGCTTAAAATCTGCCTTGATCTTGGATAATAGTTCCGTGTTTGTGAGGACATCTAGAGTGACCATAGCCAGAGCCTTGCCAATGGCCAGTGTGTACGGCTGAGCCAGTGCAGATCCTGAAATGGTAGGCATCATAATATATAAATTACAAAATGACCAAAACATATTCTAATTACTGATCTAGAGATCTGTGTCTTTTGAGAGTCATAAAGATATTCAGTGATTCAAGGCTGTACGATGGCTGCTCTGTCTATCACAAGTATTACATACCATTAAAAAGAAACTAATATATAACAAAAGACAAAGAAATTGACAAATAGTAGTACAGTAACACTAAGTACAAAGTATTACACTAAATGCAATATTCGTTGTTCAACAGTATCTGCTATGAATCTTCTTGAATGTGTGATGGCTTATCTCGGTAGAGCAATACTAGCAATACGAAGAAGCTGGCGAGGATAATATATGACATGCAGACAAACCTGCTGCTTCTTGGAACCCTCGAGTATGGATGGTAGTATTTGAGCCGATATAAAACTTCGGCTGTAGACTGGGAACAACATGTGATACATTGCCCATATCTGTGGATCCACCAAACGTCTTGGTGATCGCCTCATCATAGCATATGTTTATCTCCAAAGTTTGGGAATTGTCTTCAAACAGCTGGGCTAAGGTCTGGTTGGACAGCAAGTCTTCATACGGCTTCTGGTTATACACATACTCAACCTGAGGGGAAGAAAGAATGGATCAGCGAGTTGAAAAAATAATATTGTGTGATTATCTCCCCTGATTGTGACTACTTGGAGCCATCAGAATTATCTCCCCTTTATTGTGACAACCCATATTGAAATATGTTTGTATTACCTCCCTTTGACAGTAAGCAATTGTAGGATATCATTTTAATTTTTTTAATCTGCATCCAGATTTGCTTCCCGGGGCCAGGACCATCGTCCATCATGATGCAGAGGTAAATAATGTCTTATATTGATAAATAAAAACTGTTAAATTGCTACACTCCAATTATAGGCCATCAGCTGAATATAAATCCAAACCAAAACTGCAGATTTCTCTT
>JAVTVY010033217.1:0-140870 GCA_036873755.1 Hanleya hanleyi | reverse complement strand
TATGGGTAACTAACCAAGCCAGTGTATCGATGCCAATAGATCGATCGATATACTGGCTCGCGAGGATGAGTTTAAACTGAGAATATGCTATAGATGGAGGAGGATCTCGGCGAAGGAATGATACACGGGCCTCTCTCATCAGACGTGGATAGAGTATACGGCTGGCTTATAATTTGCTTGAATTTGGCTATATTTGGAGAGGTCACGAATGTGATCCTGAACTTCTAAACTAACGCTGGTCTTAGTTATGGCAAACCCGATTTCTTCCATGGTACCGTACGGCTTTGTCAAACATACCATGGCTTAAGATAATGACTCACAGCAAACTATCCAAACACAGACAGGACATGCACTCGAAACGCCTTTCAATAGTCAGTGACAAATCCAGTTTCGTTTCTTGGGTCGTGTATACAAATCGAAACTGCTGTCTCCCTGGCAGCCATTGGGTGATCTGGTGCAATCAGAAGGCCTCGTTTGCGATCTAATTATCTGCCGTTTAGTTACAAACCTCGGGGCATGGACCTCACACGACAACGCTACTTTAGAATCCTTTCTTAATTTCACTGAGTAACGTATGATCGTTTCATAGATTTTCGTCAAGGAACTGTTTGATCTCGACAATTTATCGTGGGTCACCACAATATGCAAACTATTTCAATTTACCCGTCATACGCTCCGAAGTCGGACAGTTTCCGCGAATTTCCACCTCCATATAATCCGAATACTTAATTCATATAACAGCATTAGCATTAAATTAAAAAAAAAGTCATCGTAGATATAAAAATAGGTTAGTGTCCTGCAAGAAACAAGCGGTCAACAGTTTTCAATGATGCCGGCAAGACATCGTGATGTCCCAAAAATGTCAAATCCGTAAAAAGCTGATCAGTATTCTCAATCCATATAATTTTCGTTGTAAATCGTTATTTAAGAGTGTGATGTATCTAAGTTAAGCTCTGAGTGTGAGTGTTCATATGAACATCATGAAGTTCAGTTCATGGGGTCGTACGACCTCTAGCCCAACCTCCCCGAAGCGCATGCTCCGTTTCACAGACAGAACTCCATTTAACCCATCTTCACCACGTCGCGGTTTCTATTTGTGAGCCAAGATCTAGAATAGAGATACCCCTGGTTTTAGCGAGGATGCGTTTAAGGGAGTAGAGGACGTTCATTTCTAGAGGTTGAATTTTTTTTTAAATTTCAGGATTTTTTCATCAGGTTAGGAGAAGATGATCCATGGAAAAAAAATAGGGGGTCACCATACTCGTTAAAAAAATATGGTAGCCAAAAGCACGTATACCACTTAAAAGCCATAACACTGAATACATAGGGAAATTTGGATTTTTTCTTCTTTGATGCTCAATAAATCAAACTTCCCAAGGTCAAATTTTTCCCATTTTGCTATATAATACTAAACACATATATTGCTTGTTAAATATGTAATAAAAACAGGGGGACACCATACTTTCTTAGAAAATATTAGCGGTATAACAGATAAACTGTGCCGTTATTTGCGCTGAAAACTTACCTCACTTCCACTCTTTGCATTTCTTGTCTACATGAAATACCACAGTAAGAATTTAAGTGACACAGTTATCTCCCCTGCTAGTCACCTGATAGCATAGCTACCCACAATTCCACTTCCTTCTTGTTCTACTGCTTCGTAGGGCTGGAAGTAAACATTGTCAACTCTGTGAAAAAGTGCCTTTTCTAGCGAAACTACTCACAGTTGGATTACCTCAGACGTCTGATTTCCTGCAAGAAGTCCTTTGGGAAGTATTCTATAAGTTATCAGCGTAAAAATGGCTCAAAATATGTCTCAAATGTCATGCATGTCTTGTGGAGGTGACAAGCCTAGTTATGACCTTCACTCAACGTGTCCGCCATGCCGCCAGGGAAGAATCTGTACATGGGACACGGTCTGTGAAGAGTGTATTGTGTGGGCGCCCGGCATATTCCAGGTGTATCTAGCCGGTTCTCTGGCAGCTAACGAGGGAAATAATGTCGTTAGGCCTACCGATTTCGCCAACGAGACATATGTAGCACAGTCTCCTCGTACTAGCGTAGGCGAGGAGTCTAGGGGGCTTGTTAGTTCTGTAGCTGGGTCTTCCCTAGTCAGCCTATTGAACGTAAATAAAGGTAAACAAACGCCCCCCACCCCGCTCACGATTCTTCCATTTCAGACCAGGCGAGGGGTCAATCAGGTAAGGGATCGACCCGGTTGGTACAGGTGGAAGGAGTAATCGAAGATATGGAATCTGGTACTACGACGACTGTGGATGTGGAGATTCCAATTGAGCGGACGCCTGGATACGACGATGAAGGGAAATCGGTGACGGACCCAGGCTTAGCGTGGGAAAGCCAGGGGATTTCGATCTCTCGATCGGAGTCATCTTATGACTACGAAAACTTAGGCAGCACTAGTGAGGGGCCTAATGTTAAGTTTTCATTTGGGTCCGGGGTTGGGAAAATACCTTCCTCGACGCTGTCGAGGCCTGGACTTCCCGGTCGCTCAGTTACGCCTTTAACTGTTGCTTCCGGTTTGTCTGAATTTTCCCAACCTGCTTCCGGTTACTCTGGTGGCCTTCCTCGTCCCCCTGCCGAGACGTTTGTATCTACGAGCCTTCTGGGCCACCAGAGATTAAGGTTCCCGCAACAACGGCAGTATGGTATGTATACAGGTACCTATGATATGTCAAATTTTTTGCCTGTCTCTGAGTTGCGTTATCAAGAACCCTCTCAATCAGGTCAAATTATGCGGCATCCGGTTGCTGGTCTACCTTCGCCCTTGCGTGGCTTAGGTCAGATATCTGCTTCCGGGGGTGTTCGTGATACGGGACCGGGAATATTACGTATGATGCGTCCTCCTATACGTGCTTCCGGTTTACGACCTCGTATGCCAGTTCACCGACCTTTACAGTGGCCGTGCTCACGTCCAGCTGGAGGGTCCTTGAGTGTGAACACACCTCGTCAGGCCTTGCTTCCGGTCCACTCTCAAGTGACTGATCCCACATTGGCTGCCATACTGCGCGATATGGAACAGCAACGTGAGGAAATGAAGGAATTGAGAGAGATGATGACCAGTCAATTCCGAAGTAGTACGCCACTGTTTCCGGTTTTGACTGAACAGTCTAGGAAACCGGAAGCTAATTTGTCGAGGACTATCCCTTCCAATACTCCCTCCTGGCAGGAAGCCCCGGAAGCTATGGAAGTGGATAGGGACCAGTACGGTAGATCTGAATTAAATGAACCTACCAATACTGATCCGGATGCTAGGAAATATTATGAATTTATTTCTGGCATCTATGACTTAATTCCTGATATGCAGCTTCCGGTCCCACATGCGGGGGATATTGAAACTGAATCAGGAGAGTCAAACCGGGTTACGAGGTCGGCTACCACGCTTCCGGCCTCAACTGCTATTCATTCTATTTGCCATTTGTTCCATAGAACTTTAGCAGAACCCGCTACGTAGGAGGAACGTGCTATAAGGTCGAGACCAAAAGCTCGCTTCCGCCCTGCAGGATCTTCTGGTCCGTTCCCAGTACAGAAGCCAAACATACGAAGTTACGGCGTACATAACTCACCGTTTAGCTTCCGGTCTGCAGAGGTGAACGGCGACTTTCAGTATTTATGTTCTAGTAATACTAAAGTGCCTAGTAATCCCGATGTTCCTTGCACGAACAAACAGGCCGCAGTACTTGAGGAAACTGCTCGACAAGGAGTGGCGATTACGAATCACCTGGACTGGTTTCTTAAAGCCATAAAGGATGGTTTGTTTTCGCTGTCGGGCGCGGAAAGTCAAGAGCAGTTACAGGAGGGTATTAACCTCGTTCTTGACTACCAGAAGATTGCTTCCGGTGCTGTAGAAGATTTATTGGTACATAATGCCTACTTATCTTCTATGCTTGTGTATTTGAGGAGAAAGGCCTTCATTCCTCATATGCATGGGTACACACCGGAAGCTGTAAAGAGAAGTCTACTAGAAACATCTACGGCTTCTTCTTTACTGTTTGGTGATGCTGTTGCCGAAGTCCGACCTGAAATGGATCGTATTGAACATGACAGGTCGGTTGCTTCCGGTGCTTCGACTAAGAGACCAATGGTTTCCGGTCTGGGTCCAAAGTCGAAGAAGGCTAAGAAGAACCCACCTAGTTCCAAGGCTAATAAGGGTGCTTCCGGCCAACAGCAAAGCCAAGCGCCTGCTTCTTTAGAGCCTAGAGTATCTACCTATGGCCATAAGAAGCAGGGTAAGGGGAAATCTAAGCAGTCGAAGAAGAATACCTGATGTCTCGGGCCATACCGGGTGGCTTCCGGTATGGCGGGAACACCGAGACATAACGTTTCCAGTTCCCCAGCAACTAGACCTTCCGGTAGGGGGAAGGCTGCAGTTGTTTTGGAGGAACTGGATAAGGATCGGGACGGAAGCGTGGGTCATTCGAACGATCAGATACGGCTATCGCCTATTGTTCGACACGCTTCCTCCCTTGACTGCTCATCCCCTTCCGTCTCGTATACCATTACGAACGGGTCATCTATCAGCAATACAGTCCTCTGTGGACAAGCTGATGGAGAAGGCAGCTGTAATAGAGCTTCCGGTTTGGGACACGTCACCCGGGTTCTATTCGCCGGTCTTTCTGGTCCCCAAGAAAGACACGTCCGAGATGCGCATGGTTATAAACCTAAAGCGCCTCAACAAGGACTACCTCACTCCACCGACACACTTCCGCATGGAGTCCTTCCGGTCTATCCGGACAGTACTCATGCAAGGGGAATGGCTGACTTCTCTGGATTTAAGGGATGCATACCTGCATATCCCGATACATCTGGGGGACAGGAAGTACTTGAGATTCATGGTCGGCAAACGACGCTTCCAAATTCAAGTGCTTCCGTTCGGCCTGTCCACTTCCCCTTGGGTGTTTACACGAGTGTTTACACCAGTGGCACAATTCCTGCACAGTCTAGGTATAAAGTACCACTTTTATATCGACGACTCCCTGCTAAGGAATGCCTGCAAGGAGCAGTTAATCCTAGACACCCAGTTTGTCTTAAGGATATTGACTTCTCTGGGATACATCCCACACGAAGAGAAATCAGAGCTGACTCCTTCGCAAAGGCGCAAATTTCTGGGGGTGGAATACGATACGCTACGAGCTCTCGCCAAACCCCCAGAAGATCGATGGCTAAAGATAACAACGAAGATACCTCAGTTCCTCAAGTTATCTCAGGCCAGGGCTTTACACTTTGCTGCGATAATCGGCCTCTTGACGTCAACACAGGACGTAACCCCAAGAGGGCGGTTGCAGCTTCGGCCCTTAATGATTTACTTCAATCATCAATGGGTCGAAAGGCAGTTGAATCCGTGGATACCTGTAACACCGCTAGTCAAACAATGCCTCCTATGGTGGCTGGATCCACTCAACGTTATGCCAGGTGTGTCCCTACTTCCGTTTCGTCCGTCACATCACCTGTTCACGGACGCATCTATGGAAGGATGGGGAGCCCACCTCGAGTCCAAGTCGACATCCGGGTTATGGACAATCGAGGAACGCTCGTACCATATAAACGTGTTGGAGTTTATGGCAGTGACACATGCCATCCGCACGTGGGTGAGCGTATTGACCGACAAGAACCTGCTAGTTGCGACGGACAACATAACAGTTGTGGCCTATATCAACAAGCAGGGGGGGACGAGATCTCCGCAATTACAAAGCCAAGCGGAAATCTTTTTCGGTCTGTGTTGGGACAACAACATATCGGTGTTGGCCAGGCACATCCCGGGGGTACTGAACGTTTTAGCGGATTCGCTTTCTCGACGGAATCAGATAATTCCCACGGAGTGGCAACTTCACCCAGACATACTAAAACAAATAGCTCAGGTCTGGGAGATGCCACACATAGATCTGTTCGCCACTCGGCGCAACAATCTACTGCCCCTGTTCATGTCGCCGGTCCCGGATCCGTCGGCATATGCAGTGGACGCACTATCGCAGGACTGGTCAAGGATGGTAGCATATGCGTTCCCTCCCCCAGCTATCCTAGCGAAGGTACTCCAGAAGATCCACGAGCACACATGTGTCGTTTACCTGATTGTTCCGTGGTGGCCAGCAAGGCCGTGGTTCCCGGACCTACTGGATCTTCTGGTAGATGTACCACGACAGCTTCCGGTATGGCACAATCTATTGCGCCAGCCCGGAACGTCGATATTTCACAGCCAACCAGGACTGTTCCACTACCACGTGTGCAAGTGCTCAAGAAGCACTTTGCTCAGGCGGGATTTTCAGCGGAGGTTGGGCGCCGAATGGCACAATCAATTCGACCGTCCTCTTCCGCTGTATACAACTCAAAGTGGGCAATCTTCGATCTTTGATGTGGAGAGAGGGGTATCAATCCATCCTGCGCCACTATCCCGGACGTAGCAGAGTTCCTATTACACTTGTTCAGGGATAGGGGCCTGGTGCTCGCTACGGTAGAAGGTTATAGAGCGGCTATTGCTCAACCTATTCTACTGGGTACTGGGATTAATCCCTCGACTGATCCAAACATATCTGCACTAATCAAGTCATACAAGATAACTGGGCAGTCGGCTGTTCCGAAATTACCTAAGTGGGACTTAGCCTTAGTACTTCGGCAATTAGGGAAGCCACCTTTCGAGCCAATAGAGGCTATTGAGCTGAAAATGTTATCATACAAAACTTCGTTTTTGTTGGCTCTGGCTTCGGCAGCTAGAGTGTCCGAGCTGCATGCGCTCGATCAAAGGAACATCAGACACTCTAGGGACTGGAGCAAGGTAGCTCTCACAACGGTTCCTGAGTTTGTGGCTAAGAATCAAGCCCTCTACGATTCCATATCTCGAGAGTTCACAATTCCAGCCTTATCTGATTTCCTTTCGTCCGGTCTTGAATCAGACATGTTAATGTGTCCGGTTCGGGCTCTTGCGTGTTACCTGAATCGTACAGAGGAGATCAGAGCGGGAAGGAGGCGTTTGTTTATCCCTTTCGATCCTAAAGCCAAACAAGAAATAAGTAAAAACACTATCTCGAGTTGGCTCAAAAATACGATTCGGCTAGCGTACTCCACGGCTACTGATAGGCAAGCCGCGCTTGTAAACGTTTCGGGTCACGAGATTAGGGCTCTAGCGGCATCATGGCCTCTATGGACCAACAGATCGGTGACAGACATTATGAGGGCGTGCTACTGGAGGTCAAACACGACATTTGCCTCCTACTATCTCCGGGACATGACGTTGGCATGTAACGACCTCTATTCCATCGGCCCACTTGTGACCGCACAGCGGGTGTCAGGGGGACCGAGGCCAGCATTATAGCTACAAAAGTCCGGGCGTACAGTTGTAACCCTGCTTGCGGGTGAGTGCTTTTTTTCTCTCGCCCCCTTTCGAAAAAAAGGGGGGGGGGGCGTATCTTGCATCTCAGCCTTGAAGTCAGAGTAGCAACAGAGGTTCCCTGTGTACCATAGGCATACAGGTTATTACTGTTGTATGTTCTCATGGATCCTCTGTGAGGTAGAAGATCTATGATTTCTACTCTGTACTAGTCACTATGTATGGCATTTATCACTAACCGCGGATTGTATCAGTTTGCCCACCTACCTTACGGTGGCACTCTATGCAAAGAGTGGAAGTGAGGTAAGTTTTCAGCGCAAATAACAAAAAAAATTCACAGGTAAATTTTCTGTTATTAAGCTAAAACTTACCTCACTTCCAGTGATGCCCGCCCATCCTCCCCGCTATGATACATCCAGACCATGTATCGCAGTGGAACAAGAAGGAAGTAGAATTGTGGGTAGCTATGCTATCAGGTGACTAGCAGGGGAGATAACTGTGTCATTTAAATTCTTACTGTGGTATTTCATGTAGACAAGAAATGCAAAGAGTGGAAGTGAGGTAAATTTTACCTGTGAATTTTTTTTTTTCAGTCCTATTTCCAGGAGGGGGTGGGGGTGAGGAATCGGGGTAGGCATGGAGAATATTATTGAAGTTCCAATTATTAGCCATTCAGAAGTTTTCTTTTTGTTGAAAGTGAATAGGAGTGAATTTGGGGGTATTCCGGAGAAATTTTTTTTAACCTATGGAGCACTTTGCACCCTCCAACCGTTGAATTTAAAATGCTAATTTTTTGGTCCGTCCCATCACACTATCGACCCACCAGTAGAACGCATAAATGGTTGTGTTGTGTCTTTTGTTGATTTTTATTCCATTTTGAGATGTCTGCGTACTTTTGTTAGGAAATTCAGCTTGTTTTGAAAAATCCGACAAATCACCATGTTGTAGCCCCATAAGAGCAGGGAAATGAACGTCCTCTACTCCCTTAACCCTGCCCTGCATAACGGAAGATGACCTTTACGACCTGACCATGACGAATAGGAAAACTCCACACACACACAGTTCAATTTTAATCCTTTAGTTTTGCTCATAGGTGAACTATTTTTCATATGATCTTCCCATATAAACGGGGAGATATAGATCATTCTTTTTATGCAAAATTGGAAATTAATCCAAACGTTCGACGAACATCGATTTTGCTAAGTTTGATATCATTTCAATCTGGTGACTGGAGTATTGCTATAACAAGCGTCTGGTCCGTCATTCATAATTCAGCCGTCATCTATTGAAGAATATCCGCGTCCATAATTCGAGCACCTATTCCATATTCCATGTAACATCAGTAGGAATGATTAACATTAACAAATAGCATATTTCCCAGTAAGGTGGTCGCCCCACCCCAGTGTTAAGCGGAAGTACTGTAGACACAAGTTACGAAACGTAACACCAAAGATCTTGCACGCCACGCCCTTATTTTGCTTCAGCCTTCGATATGTATCACCAAATTTGAGAAACTTTTGACTGGAGGCGCTTGGCGGAATCGCCCTGCTAAACAATTTTTTGAAATACTGTTTTATGGCGTTGATTAAAATCGTCACCTTTTACACAGATGCTATGAGGCTAAATATGTGTACGTCATATGCAGGTCTCACTGGAATATTACTGTCCAGCACGGGATAGTTGACCAGATACTTATATAAACATGATGGGCCGTTAAGATTGTCTGTAGTTTCCTTAAAATCCAGTGAAGTTAGATATATATCTATCACTGCGTCAATTATATAGCGAATGTCCACAGCGAGAAGATCATCTATATAGCGTTTGGGGAGTGAGAAGGAACGGGCTTTGAAATTATCGGTTTTTGAAAGCGTCTGCATATAGCTGTATACACAAGAGAACAGATATAGGTCAGCCAAGTGTACAATTAGTACCTATTGGAACACCTATATATGCTGTTGATATATTGTATTGTCAAATTTCACATAGATATTATTGAAGAAAAATTCAAGCAACTCTGTAACCAAAGAAACATCCCATGATGAATGATATCCCTTGTATGTAGTAGAGCTAAAGAATGCTTTATGGCTTCTGACATTAATAAATCGGCGATCAGTATTCTTGTACACCGAGAGGATTACAGTTTACTGAACTAAGACGGTCAATAAGATCCTGATAAGTGATTGTATATAAAGAGTCGAAAACTCCCATGTCTATACAAGTGTGTACGGTATGTGTCCTTCTCCATCAATTTCTTACATTTGAGTTTTCAATATTTACATACTTTTAACACCAGGGTTGAGAAATAGTGACGCAATACCTTTCCCAAAATGCTTTTACCTCCTGAAGGGCCTTCGGATTGAAATAAGCTTGGTGATGCAGATTCTAGAACCATCCATTAATCTAGCTTTGTTTATGGTTTATGCCTGTCGTTTGCCCTTACCAGTGTAACAACATGTCTCATTATACTCTTAAGATCTGTAGATTCCATATATGCCATATACACAGGCAATTTTTGACAGACCTGTACTGAACTGTACACTACTGAACGGTACTGCACGGAAAGGCCCACTATACATGTAAGTGTTGAGTTGTAGCTGAACAGTTACTGTGTGGTAATCACAGCTCAGAACTAAACTGAGCAGTACATATCAGTTAGCAACAGCCTGGTTCCAAGAGGTAACTGAGCAGTACTGCACATTAACAGGTTGGCTCCTCCGTGTGGTCAGTATTCAATCAGTACTGACCAGTTACAGAGTGGTACTGTGTGGATACTTGTCAGTACAGACTGATACTGTACTGAGGTGTACTGTTCAGGGGCCCTTACTTGCGGTTACCATTCAGTTACCACACGGTACCAACATGTGGAAATTTGGCTGTGTATACTTACCTCGTAACCCGGAAAGTGGTTGACTTAAATTGCATCCAGTGGAAAATGAAAACTTTCTTAATAATAGCAAAAACTCGTATATTCTACCAACTATTGACAAACTAGTAATACGAAATAATACACATGATAGTAATGATACTTAATTAATAATTATCATACCTTCATTATGTGCCATTATAAAGGGTAAGGGAAGACAACCGGACCTAGTCAGGCGCAGTAATGCATGGTAGGTCGATTGCGCATGCGTAACCGGAAGCGGAACTCTCTACCGAACAACATGGTTAGATACCTATGGAACCGGTCATGTTTAATAGGGCATTGTGCGTGGACTACTCACGGGTGACCGGAAATTGAATTCCCTATCGAGAACGACAGGGGTAGAGACTCCGGAGTTTCACCACAGGTGAGGCATGAACCCTGGCATGTACAATAGTGCACTGTGTTACTGTGAATACGTAACCGGAAGTGGAACTCTCTACCGAGTACAGCAGGGGTTAGAAACATCGGGGTTCACCAACTTAGACACACGGACACAGTCATGTACAGGACATTGTAGGTCTACTGCTCATGCGCAACCGGAAGTGTAGTGCTTGATTTTGCTATTACTTCGCGAGGGATTTAGTCCTTTTCTTCTCAGGACAATATGCTTATGTTTTGATAAGGCATGCACAAAACATTGTGCACATGCACAGGTTTGATATCCCAGGTTTGACTTGTTTACTTGAGAGACCCCGTGTCATTTCCACTCTGACATCAAACGGATTGTCCCTCCAGGTTTCTCTGCATAAAGTCTTGTTTGTTTTTTGATCCAGATATTATTGACACCAGACAATGTTGTCAGCAGAAAAGTTAATCTTGAAAATGACAGTGGCTTTCAGAACAACACGGGTTTTATGTTTCCAATTACCCTTTTTGCGATGTCTGTTCTGGATTGAGACAATATGACGACTTACTGACGGATATAGTTTATTTATGCGTTAAGCTACATTTTTAGTATACTCTTGATGATTCTGGGATAATGATTTCTGGGATGTTCGGTTGCTATCTTTTCAGTTCTCATTATATTTCTTCTGACTGAATATTGATTCCGTTTCGCATAGCCGAACTGATTTTACTTCATTGTATCTCGCGAGGTAATGTATTCTATACGCGCTTCTGCAATGTTAGCAACTGCATGCACAAAAGTAGCGGAATAAATGATGTCGTGCGTTTTTAAGTTTTACCGAATATCTTCTGCATGTTTTGCTTGAAAACATACAGAGAAACCGATTATACAACAAACTGATATTTTTTTTAACATGAGTTACTAATGACGCCTCAGTCAGCGCGAGATTACGTCATTGATCAACGTCAGCACCCCAATCGTATTCTGCACGACAAGAGCTTCCCTTGGACACTATGCATGACATATTTTGACCCAGTATGGCGCATATCTCTCCCAAGACTCCCACAGTAGGTGTCATTGGATAAAATCACACAATGGACCTGAGATCACGTCAGTCATACTCTAAAGTGTAAGCCTGATCGATAGAACCCCAATACCCTAATATTTGCCCCACAAGAAAATTTACTGCTGTGGGTGTAAATCCGTCTTTCCTGATGTTTTTGCGCGATTTCCGGATTCTTTCCCGGTCCGATTTTTTCATCCACGCGCGAACCGGAAAAAACATTGATGGTCCAATGTCAAAGGTCAAATCAACGTCCCAGGTAAAAAGGTCACTTCCGGTCCATTCTCGCATTTCCATCTTCCCATCCTCCTCCTCAATCTCCTCACAGCGCAGTCTCCGTTTCATAGGCTCACTCAACTTATACCCCTGCCCACAATAGCGGAGGATGACCTCTAAGACGTTGCTATGGGAAAACCCGCGTTCACATGGTTCAGTTTGAATCCGACCGAACAACTCAGTTTTGATACTGAGCTAACTACTTTTCATATGCTCCGCCCATATAAATAGGAAAATTTCTCTCTATATCATTCTATTTAACGCTAGGTTATCAGAGGTATACAGAATTGACAAGTAATCGAAATGTTCAGGAAACATCGATTTAACTATATACGATGTCACTTCCGGTGGTGTGCTGCTTGAGTGGGAATGCTGGCTGGAGTATCATCTCTAGAGCATTGCTAGGTCAACAGAGATATAATGAGGAACTGAAAAGTGACCGGAACGTTCGACAAATAGCGCTTTCAATAGATGTTGATGTCAATTCAAGTGATGTGCTGCTTGGACTGGAATACTGTCCGAAAATATGACTGGAGGCTGCATGGGGCCTTATGCCCCATTGAGGAAGTTTCGCGGTAATTACTGCACAACAGAAACGGTCATGTACCATTTCTTGGACTCCTTTGATAGTTACCTCTTTCTCTTCGCATCAGATTGTATTCCTCCAACTCTGGCATGATTGGGGACATGGCTTACTAGTAATAAGGTGTTAAGTTCACAGTTGGAGGTCAACCAATAACCATCTGAGTCATCTATATACGCGGCATGGATGGCGAACTGTACGCAAATGAGTTGGAGGTTGCGCATAGCGAAAATCCCTTTGAGTTGTGAACCTGAATCTCAGAATGTTAGATTGTGACATTTTATTTGTATAATGTATCAGTGGATATCGCCGATGAAATATTCAATATTTATATAGACGATTGGCTATCAATATGGTCAATGATTAATCATCACACTTAATTTGTTTTGATCCGATTATCGGGGTATTTGGATGCTATTCCCAGTCTGAACCAGTGGGCATCATTTAGAGAATTTTGTCCCTCTAGGTGTACAGTAAATAGTCGAGAATGGAAATTACTTGGGATGAGTTGGTGTCTACACACGGGAATTTTGAAGCTGGTTGACGAGTGAGTCAGATGTAGGCCTACCACGCATGTGAGCACACTCCAGCAATGATAAGCAACACTCCACATTGCAGTATAGCTGATTTATAAACGATGAATCTGGTACTAAATTCATCGACTCGAGGGAAAAGAGAGCAGTATTGTTACACCCGGAAGTTCTGGTATCTATACTAATCTCAGTAAACTCACATATAATATCACGGAATATTATATCTGACTTCTGCGCTGTATAAATCCCGTGCGAATTTCAAACTAAATTTGTTAGCCAATCAGATGGCTAGCTCGGTGAAACAATTTCAAACTCACGCCCACGGCAATTACACACGGTACCACGTGAAACAATTTTAGTAAACTTTATCGGCAAACAGTGTCCAAATATGGCATAATTTCCAGATAGTGTGTATGGTAAAACGTAAACATCAAAGGGTTTACTTCGACCGGAAAGTCTTGCTTTGTTAGGTGGTAGAATATATCAAAAGATCGTGCAGTGTGAAGGTGTTAATATCCGCAAACTAACGTCAATCATTGTCAAAGTAAAAAGGTGGAAATTGTCTTGAATGGCTAATTATGGGATCTCATAGAATATCGGCAAACATTTCGCACGAATTTTTCATAGCGTCACGTCTAGATGATATTCCCCTGATTTACCATCTTGATTTACCTAGATTATCACTCCCATTATATTGCTTGTTGTTATAGACTGTTGAAGTCATGGATGTTGTACCGTTAGGAAGAAAGACGAAACCGTAATGGAGTTTCAAAAACTTTGGCTAAGCTTTGGAAAGATAGATTTCTCTGTATTTCGACGAATAACATATATTGAAGTACATTGAAGTAGTTTGTAAGATAAGGGTGTTTCTATAGATGCTTCAATGATACCAGAATCCTACGTGAAGCTTGAAGAATTATTATCCTAATGGAGTGTTATAGAAACAACAGTGTATCACGGGATATCTACTTCCGGTTTACAGCACTTGATTCAAATTTTCAAAAGAAAATCCGGGTTTTTCATTGGCTGTGGAGAAAATGGAAGAAAATCCGACCAATCATAGGATTTCTGTATTTTACGCGTCAGATCCGACATTCAATATTAATCCGTCGTCCAAAAATAATTTTCGCGCCAATAATCGAAAGACTGTTAGCTTCAATTTCAAATATACATGAAATGAAAAAAAAGCAAGATGGTTTCCTATTCTTTATCCAAATGAGTTTTCAGTCGTTTTCTGCAAAATGATGTATCTCAGTCACGCTTTGATTGTGACTGTATGTTTGAACACCATGATGTTCGAAGGGCCCTATCCCCCGCTTCAGCAAAATTAGACACAATTTACGAATCGCATCACCAGAGATCTCTATGATCGTATTTTGCCATCAGTGTACGATATTTATCACAGCATTTGAGAAACTTTGAATGCAGGGGTTTTATGGTATAGCCTGGGTTGACAAGTCTCTGCAATAATATTATGTTGCGTTGTTTTGAAATCGTCAGATTTTGCACAGGATCTAGCAAATGCTATAGATATGTATACGCCGTATGCAGATCCTTCTGGAATATTACTATCCAGAAACGGGTAGTTAACCTTGTCAATATTGTAATCGTCTCTCGTCGGCGGGATAGGGTCGACGGGAGAGAAAGCACTTTTCATTCTTGTGAAGGTATAGGTCCATATATGATGTTCCGTCTGGACTAGGAGCCGTTCCCTTCAAATCCAGTGACGCGGGCTATTTATTCGTCACAGCGTCGTTAATATAGGGAATATCCAGTGTTAGGAGATCGTCTATATAGTTCTTGGTATGTACAAGATTCATTACCTTGTTGGGATCGACAGGAACACGGTTGAAATAATATTTTCAAGACGTAGTGAAACCCCACACAGGAGTACAGCTTCGCGTTAAGATTAACCCTGTCCGGACAAATGGGTTAACATGCATGGCTGTCATGGTTCTCCTATTTTTCACACACTTTTAATTAAAGGATCGGTGTCTAGCAGTAAATTCAAAAAAGAAAAAAACAACAAAAATATAGTCTGTTTTATTCGCATGGAGCAAATATGAATTCGTTCAAATTCTCCGAATTTTGTTCCGGCCAGTGTCGCCCCCCATAGGAGTCTGGTTTAAACAACAGATTGCCTAGACCGGTATCGCACGTTGGGGCAATTACATTTTATTTCCGTAACCAGACAGTTTGTTTCATGAAACTTAACAGATTCATCTTAGCGGAATCCTGGGGAAAATTGCCGTTCGTTTAGAGAGAATATCTCTTAGATTTTGGCTACTAAAGAAATCCAGAGTCTAAGAAAGACTGAGAAACCAATTATTATCTTACCTATACATGTTCGCCGAGACTAACATACTCGGGGAACTCAGGAGACAAACAATCATGATCTTGTCCCCATGAGATACTTCGAAACCACCGAGCGGAAATAATCGAATGAAACCGAATGTACACTCGAGGAAAGGATCATCTTGATTTCCTTTAAATCACCAGATTTGATCTGCTTGAGTATTGTCACTGATACCTGAATTTTCATTGGTGTTAAATCACTACACGTACTCAGCTAGACCAAATGTGGCACGGTTTATCTCCAGAATATATTATTCCGAGATGTCGTATGCTCTGTGAATATTTCGATATCCATATTTGGAGAAGTGCCCCTTTAAGAAATACTCCCTATAATCAACGGAAAATATAATCTCTAAAAACTTTCATTTCAACGCCAACATAGGTCAACAAATGGATAACACAAAATTGAAAAACAATCGAAACGTTCGATGAATATCGCGTTTACTGTTCATGATGTCACTTCCGGTGGTGTGCTGCTCGGGTGAGAATCTTGTCCGAATATCTGACTGGTGTATTATTATGCCCAATGTGAGGTGGTTGATCTATGATATAAGGTGCATTTCCAGGTGGAAAAATTAGTAGTGACGGAACGTTAGTGTAGTATCTGAATAGACGTTGTCGATTTGTCCTAATGAAGGTCTGAGTAAGGCAATTGTTCTAACCCAATCAAATCAAATCTCGACAGAAATTTTTCTGAGCTTGTTTGCCCGGTATTCGAGTACAGTAACCGCCTGTTGCCGGCAGTCCATGTGTGAAAGTTTGCCAGTTACTTGCCGAAGGGCGGTGGTTCTCTCCGGGTACTCCGGCTTCCTCCACCAACCAAACTGACTGTCACCATATGAGTGAAACAAACTTGAGTGTGACATGAAGCCAAATTCTCTCCCTCTCTCCCTGTTGCCGGCATTGTTTAAAGGTGAACTGAAAAGCTTTCCAAAGTTTTGCTAAAATGTCAAAAAACAAGAACTTCTATAGTTGTTACAAATATGTGTGGTAATAGTTCTGTGGGTTATTGTTTTATTTGGGGTATATGAGAAGTCAAAACTTAAACGAGAGCCAGAACTTTTAAAAACGTCATCGCTTGTCTCCCGTTGTTTTTGGAACGTCATGACGTTATAGTAGTCCTCGCTCATTCATCCGACGTAGCATGACGTCACATTTAAATAAAACTTGAATGAAGGAGACCACTATAACGTCATAACGTTCTACAAACCAAGAGAGACAAGCGATGCAAGTTTTCAAGACGGATTTATAACAGGATAACTTAAATATTGTTATTAGTACAATTTTGCAAACTATATTTGCCCCAAAAACGTATAAAAGTTGTGTCACATAAGACAAGATGTATATAAGCAACATTTTAGATAAAGTTAAAAGCTTTGCAGTTCACCTTTAAATCTGGATGTCAATATTCGATCCAGATGTCGATAGCCGAACAGATTGAACATTGTTTTGACAGCCGACAAATATCGAAGCAAATATCCCTCAAGTGTGCTCGATGATTAGGTCTGGCACACCGATTTAAGTTTCTCTAGAGATATCACTAGGAAAGTTCGACTGACGAGCTCATGAGAAGTAAAGCCAAGGGTGATTGTAATTGGCTGAAGCTCAGAACTGGTAATAGTTATGTAGCCTGGTCGAAGGCTGGCCCTAAACCAAAAACCAGAAAGATACTTACGAACTTGTACATAGCGATTCTTATTTACTTCTATTTATATCTCCTACTAATCTCTCATTGTTATTTATTATTTATTTATTCATTTATTTATTTATATATTTAGCGCTGGAAAAGATATTCAATAAACAAAGAAATGTACCGCGAAATTCAAATAAAACATTGAGTTGATGGGCCGCGAAATCCGAATGGAAAGCGGCCCTTAAACTACAATTTCAATCAAGGCTGGCCCTATGATATAATAAATTGACGAGATCTCGTCAGTTTATAACATAGGCCAGCCTTCAACCAGGCTAATATTTGTGGAGAGTCGTAGGGCCCAATCTCAGTAAACTCAGATAAAATATAACAGAATATTATATCTGACTTCAGTGCTATATAAATCCCGTGCGAATTTCAAACTGGATATGTTAGCCATCAGGTGGCTAGCTTGGTGAAACAATTTTAAAAGCACGCCCACAATATAGTTAACATTCACAGGGGCTTGTAGCTGGTCGGTTATTAATTATGATATTAATATTTATATATACTCTCCTCCTACTCTATATAAACAGAGTAGGAGGAGAGTATATATAAATATTAATATCATAATTAATAACCGACCAGCTACAAGCCCCTGTGTTAACATTATCAGGAAACATTATCCAGATAGTGTGGGTGGCAAACGTAAACATCAAAGGGTTTGCTCCCACCCATCTTGACATTTTCAAGTTAAATACTACACTAACGTTCCGTCGTGTAGTGTTAGACTTGGGTAAGCGAAGATGGCTCCCACCAAAAAGTCTGGCTTTGTTAGGCGGTAGAAAAATCAAAAGATCGTGCCGTGCAAAGGTGTTAATATCCGTGAAGTAAGCCTCAATCATTGTCGAAGTGAAAAGGCACACCTTGCCATAATTGGCTTATTATGGGATCTAATAGAATATCGGCGAACATTTCGCACGAATTTTTCCAACCTGTAACCATCTCGGTCATCTATACGCGGTAAGACTGACCCTGGGATCGTGTGTATCCATGTTCAGCCTACTTTCGGCAACTGCCAGAGGGAATTTCCATAAATCAATATCACGTGACTTCGTCAGCCAATCAGCTAAAGTCTACCGACGTAACCCCAACGTAACTCGCCATTTTCCAGTCATGTCATTGTGATGAACTACTTCTTCAAAATTTCAGATCCACCACACCTCTTGGATGATACAAAAGTTATACATACCTACATATTTTGTAAGCCCAGGCAATATCTGTTTCAGAAGTGGTATGTAAACCTGTAATTTATCAGATTTCTCGAGACTGTTCTCCGCCGGATGAAGGCCGAACAGAATCCGGTAAAGTACCGGATATCGCTCCGCAATAATGGAGACACACGATTCGCAAGCCATCTTATGGATGGCGAAGTGTACGCAAATGGAATTTTTCATGGCGTCACGTCTAGATGGTATCTCCCTGATTTACCATACTGGTTTACCTAGATTGCGTAGGGCGTTCGAACAGCGTTTGATGGTCGATTTTATAAGTGAGGTTGGGAATGAAGGCTGAAGCTGGCCAAGTATAGGAGAAGGTATGAGAATTGCTTCTGGAGGAAGATGTGTTAAACAGGCAAATTCCGTAGAAATTAGGTGACAGACGAGTGGTCAGTTTGTGGAACTAATATGAGGATGAATGTGGGTCGATATGAATAATAGAAAGCAGACCTTGGACGGGAAAAATCGTCTTTGTTCTGCTTCAACAATAGCACAGTTCCCTGACCTCCAGGATTTTTTGCTTTCAACTCTGTGACATGCAGCAGTTACAGTCAAATAGAGTCATTCCCAATTTTGTCAAGCCGAACAGCCCGAATTACTACAGTTTTCAATTTTCTACCGGGGTACACATTTACATTTGATTGTAGGCCTATATGTATTTTATGTACAGATAACGTGTGGCAGAAATTGAGAATAGGGATTTGTACGCCCTGACATGAGTAGAAGTGACTTTATTGCGTTGGACTGTAACCAAGATTAACGAAACAAATAATCTAAAAAATCCTAAATTTTTGTTAAATAATTTCTAAGATTTATCAATTCAATTTCCATATTTTATTGGAAATATACGTATGTATCTACCATCAAGAATCCTGCGTGTCAGACCCTCATGTTTTATTGTGGCTGCTGTGGTGTCCTCGAGGGACATAGGTTATGTTATTAGAGGAGATGATACAATAACAAAAAAGCTGCTTGATCATGGAACCGCGACAATCCTATTTGGAAGAGCATGTATCTTGATGCGTTCGAGATAGTGAAATTATCCCGTTGGTAGGGTACCTTTAAGAAATGTCATAAAATATTGATGATACGCCATGCATACGGCTAGAAGATTATTTTCAATCACGCGATTTTGTATGAAGCAAATGTTGAGCTGCAGGAGTGGATCTCCCCATATGCTCGTTTAGTGATTCGTTGCCTGCTGAGCCATCAAACTGTTAGCTCATGAAAAGATTGGCGACGGACATTTGGCTGTATATGGGCAATAAAAGTTCACATCGAAATATTATCTTGTCAGTATGGTGCTGACGTCAACACATTAAACAGTCTCAGTGAACCGTGATGGCATGATCACAGAAATACTATCTTGACTCCGCGCTTTGGAGAACTCGTACGTCCCAAAATGTCTGCCAATCGGCCGGTGAGTTTGAAACGGGACCGAGATTTCATTATTTGAGCCACATATATCCTTCATGTTGATGTTTTTATTTAGTTTTTGCCCCTCGGTCGAAATTGAGATTGACCCATTTTTCTTGGTTATCAGGCCAAATTCTGTCAAATTTGTCACAAATGGATTATTGCCAATATTTCTCAAGAATGATAAGACACACGGGTGGGGTTAACCAAAACATGGGGGAAAAAAGATAAGTCCCATGCACTGTGATTTTGCATCAGACACATATAGCTGGTCATGGGGTAGGCATACTACTAAATTGGTTTTGGGGTTCAGTCACCATGTACGTCTGTCCGTCCGTCTCCATGTTCTAGTTAACCCCACATCTCTACGACTATTCCCAGGAATACAAAAATTACAGAACAAAAATGTATTTTCACAGAGCAGATGCCTATTGAAAGTTCTGGATCAACAGATCAAACGCGTTTCAATGTATCACAACTGGATTATATAGCATATGGTACAGTATATCTCAAGAATGATAAGGCATGTAGGCTTCCTAGTGGATCAGGGGTATCTATGATAGAGAAACCCCTGGTTTTAGCGAGGATGATTTACCTCGGGATCTCTTGACATCCTATCCTCAAGGATTTGACAAATCGAGACCCGGTGTGCCAGAAAGGTCTTTTGTTCGCAGAGGGTACTACAGCTAACCTGACCAGGAACACAATTACACTAAACTATGTATGGTACGGTACGGTACCGATTTCTGGACTGAGGTAAAAGTGAGCTATTTCTCAGTAGCTGGAAAATCTCCTCGGGCAGAATGCGACTTCTGATGCTACTTTATCGTGTTCCATTGACAAGACGACTTCCAGACGTAGACAGGACATGGAATGCATAGCAGAACGGATAGCAAACAGCACGAAATTTCCATATTTATTTTTGCGTATCTCACCTTTTGTTCACCTGCAGGCGTTAGCAGCCAGTCCGTTTTGACACGTCGCCCCGACGGAACGGTACATTTTACGGCGAGTCACGAGAACTCGTGAATAATTCTCTTTGATAAACTCAGTTCAAGTCTCCACGGGACTTCTGTTTCCATTGTATATCGTTTGTCGAGAGGGGCAGATCGCACTCCTAGATGGATAGTGCTCGAAGGATTGTTTAACCGCAGATTTATCATTTTGCTCTCGTTTATTGAATATTTTGATCAGTTATTCCAGCCATCAGGTGTGTTTGTCGGCGTTAATAGAGACCATAAGGATTAGTAAGAATATCCATTCCAACGAAGCGACTTTCTACTGCTCATTCGGAACTTCAGATCGGGTATCTACTTAGGGAGCCGATTTAATGTTAGAGAGTATGGATTTCCCATATCTCGACAAAAGTGGTAAGCCGGAAAAGCCGAGTCACTCCCGCGGATCCGCAAATTGTCTATCCTGAAAATCACCATCACGATGTCTAATTTTGATGACATTAATTCAACAACCTATTATCAATACAAGGGAAATTCTCTCTTTTAGATGTAAAGAATTCGTTTCTATTATTGCGAATTTAAGCTCTACGTGTGGTATAGTTCAAGTTTAGATGTTCAAATACGCATGTACGTTGGGCAACCTGTAACCATCTCGGTCATCTATACGCGGTAAGACTGACCCTGGGATCGTGTGTATCCATTTACAGCCTACTTTCGGCAAGTGCGAGAGGGAATTTCCAGAAATCAATACCACGTGACTTCGTCAGCCAATCAGCTAAAGTCTACCGACGTAACCCCAACGTAACTCGCCATTTTCGAATCATGTGATGCCCTACTTGTTGAAAATTACAGATCTACCACACCTCTTCGGTGATACGAAAGTTATTCATACCTATATATTTTGTAAGCCTAGCCTTTATCTGTTTCCGAAGTGGTTTGAAAACCTGTAATTTATCAGATTCCTCGAGTCTGTTCTCTGCCGGATGAAGGCCGAACAGAATCCCGTAATATACCGGATATCGTTCCGCAATAATGGAGACTCACGATTCGCAAGCCATCTTATGGATGGCGAAGTGTACGCAAATGGTACGTTGGGTCGTCCTGCATGTGTCAAGCTGATTGGCAGGCAGACAGGCAGACAGACAGACAGAATTTAGGGTATTGGCGCCCCATTCGATTGAATGATTTGCGCCTGATTGGCAGGCCGTGTCTGGCCGGCTTTTATACACTGATTACGTGTTTTATACACAAAATGCCACGGCCTGCCACAGGCCTGACATTAGGATGACCCATGTACGTTTGCTATCTGACTGAAACCAGATCTAAAATAAACGCTGCCCCTCTGACATGTCGCTGGTTTTAGATCTGGGACCAAGGCGGAGATTTCCGTGTTCAATCTCTCGGAAAGTCAAGGTTACGCGTCTGACCCGTCTCACTTTACGGCGAGAGGGCGACACGTGTACGGTACCGAGTATATGTAAATGAGCAATATGTCGGATGAGGAAATCTTTTCAGATCGTTTTAATCAGATTGGTAAGTTTTTGAGATGATGACTGGAAATTAGGGCTACGAAATAAGAGAGATTACCCTGCTGGGTGATACCCAACTCACGTTTCTTTTGTAATATCCATCTTACACTGGAACCTAATTGATGTGTTGAAGACAATGATTGAGGGAACATTTAGTGAATGATAAATTGTATTTTAATTATGGAATCGAGATGGAGGTGCTAAAATACTGGATACATATTTTGTCTAAACATCTGAAACCAAAACAACCCCGGGAAAGGCGGTAACCACCCATCGGTCTCATTCACCCTGGGTAACGGCGGTTACCCGCCATCATCTCAGTCACCCCGGGCAAAGGCGGTTACACCCATCGTTCTTAGTTACCCTGGGCAAAGGTGGTTATAGCCATCGTTCTCAGTTACCCTGGTCAAAGGCGGTTACACCCATAGTTCTCGGTAACCCTGAGCAAAGGCGGTTACATCCATCGTTCTTAGTTACCCTGGGCAAAGGCGGTACACCCATCGTTCTTAGTTATCCTGTGCAAAGGCGGTTACACCCATCGTTCTCAGTCACCCTGGGCAAAGGCGGTTACACCCATCGTTCTCTGGTTACCCTGGGCAAAGGCGGTTACACCCATCGTTCTCAGTCACCCTGGGCAAAGGCGGTTACATCCATCGTTCTCGGTAACCTGAGCAAAGGCGGTTACACCCATCGTTCAGTCACCCTTGCAAAGGCGGTTACATCCATCGTTCTCGGTAACCCTGAGCAAAGGCGGTTACACCCATCGTTCTTAGTTACCCTGGGCAAAGGCGGTTACATCCATCGTTCTTAGTTACCCTGGGCAAAGGCGGTTACATCCATCGTTCTTAGTTACCCTGGGCATAGGCGGTTACACCCATCGTTCTTAGTTACCCTGGCCAAAGGCGGTTACATCCATCATTCTCGGTAACCCTGAGCAAAGGCGGTTACACCCATCGTTCTCAGTCACCCTGGGCAAAGGCGGTTACATCCATCGTTCTCAGTCACCCTGGGCAAAGGCGGTTACACCCATCGTTCTCACTCACCCTGGGCAAAGGCGGTTACATCCATCGTTCTCGGTAACCCTGAGCAAAGGCGGTTACACCCATCGTTCTCAGTCACCCTGGGCAAAGGCGGTTACATCCATCGTTCTCAGTCACCATGGACAAAGGTGGTTACAGCCATCGTTCTCGGTAACCCTGAGCAAAGGCGGTTACACCCATCGTTCTCAGTCACCCTGGGCAAAGGCGGTTACATCCATCGTTCTCAGTCACCCTGGACAAAGGTGGTTACAGCCATCGTCCTCAGTCACCCTGGGCAAAGGCGGTTACACCCATCGTTCTCAGTAACCCTGGGCAGAGGCGGTTACATCCATCGTTCTCAGTCACCCTGGGCAAAGGCGGTTACATCCATCGTTCTCAGTCACCCTGGACAAAGGCGGTTACATCCATCTTTCTCAATCACCATGGACAAAGGCGGTTACATCCATCTTTCTCAGTCACCCTGGACAAAGGCGGTTACATCCATCTTTCTCAATCACCCTGGACAAAGGCGGTTACACCCATCGTTTTCAGTTACCCTGGGCAAAGGCGGTTACACCCATCTGTCTCAGTTACCCTGGGCAAAGGTGGTTACAGCCATCGTCATCAGTCACCCTGGGCAAAGGTGGTTACACCCATCGTTCTCAGTCACCCTGGGCAAAGGCGGTTACACCCATCGTTCTTAGTTACCCTGGGCAAAGGCGGTTACACCCATCGTTCTCAGTCACCCTGGGCAAAGGCGGTTACATCCATCGTTCTCGGTAACCCTGAGCAAAGGCGGTTACACCCATCGTTCTCAGTCACCCTGGGCAAAGGCGGTTAGATCCATCGTTCTCGGTAACCCTGAGCAAAGGCGGTTACACCCATCGTTCTTAGTTACCCTGGGCAAAGGCGGTTACATCCATCGTTCTTAGTTACCCTGGGCAAAGGCGGTTACATCCATCGTTCTTAGTTACCCTGGGCAAAGGCGGTTACACCCATCGTTCTTAGTTACCCTGGCCAAAGGCGGTTACATCCATCGTTCTCGGTAACCCTGAGCAAAGGCGGTTACACCCATCGTTCTCAGTCATCCTGGGCAAAGGCGGTTACATCCATCGTTCTCAGTCACCCTGAGCAAAGGCGGTTACACCCATCGTTCTCACTCACCCTGGCAAAGGCGGTTACATCCATCGTTCTCGGTAACCCTGAGCAAAGGCGGTTACACCCATCGTTCTCAGTCAACCTGGGCAAAGGCGGTTACATCCATCGTTCTCAGTCACCATGGACAAAGGTGGTTACAGCCATCGTCCTCAGTCACCCTGGGCAAAGGCGGTTACACCCATCGTTCTCAGTAACCCTGGGCAGAGGCGGTTACACCCATCGTTCTCAGTCACCCTGGGCAAAGGCGGTTACATCCATCGTTCTCAGTCACCCTAGGCAAAGGCGGTTACATCCATCTTTCTCAATCACCCTGGACAAAGGCGGTTACATCCATCTTTCTCAGTCACCCTGGACAAAGGCGGTTACATCCATCTTTCTCAATCACCCTGGACAAAGGCGGTTACACCCATCTTTCTCAATCACCCTGCACAAAGGCGGTTACACCCATCTTTCTCAGTCACCCTGGACAAAGGCGGTTACATCCATCTTTCTCAATCACCCTGGACAAAGGCGGTTACACCCATCGTTTTCAGTTACCCTGGGCAAAGGCGGTTACACCCATCTGTCTCAGTTACCCTGGGCAAAGGTGGTTACAGCCATCGTCATCAGTCACCCTGGGCAAAGGTGGTTACACCCATCGTTCTCAGTCACCCTGGGCAAAGGCGGTTACACCCATCGTTCTTAGTTACCCTGGGCAAAGGCGGTTACACCCATCGTTATCAGTCACCCTGGGCAAAGGCGGTTACATCCATCGTTCTCGGTAACCCTGAGCAAAGGCGGTTACACCCATCGTTCTCAGTCACCCTGGGCAAAGGCGGTTAGATCCATCGTTCTCGGTAACCCTGAGCAAAGGCGGTTACACCCATCGTTCTTAGTTACCCTGGGCAAAGGCGGTTACATCCATCGTTCTTAGTTACCCTGGGCAAAGGCGGTTACATCCATCGTTCTTAGTTACCCTGGGCAAAGGCGGTTACACCCATCGTTCTTAGTTACCCTGGCCAAAGGCGGTTACATCCATCGTTCTCGGTAACCCTGAGCAAAGGCGGTTACACCCATCGTTCTCAGTCATCCTGGGCAAAGGCGGTTACATCCATCGTTCTCAGTCACCCTGAGCAAAGGCGGTTACACCCATCGTTCTCACTCACCCTGGCAAAGGCGGTTACATCCATCGTTCTCGGTAACCCTGAGCAAAGGCGGTTACACCCATCGTTCTCAGTCAACCTGGGCAAAGGCGGTTACATCCATCGTTCTCAGTCACCATGGACAAAGGTGGTTACAGCCATCGTCCTCAGTCACCCTGGGCAAAGGCGGTTACACCCATCGTTCTCAGTAACCCTGGGCAGAGGCGGTTACACCCATCGTTCTCAGTCACCCTGGGCAAAGGCGGTTACATCCATCGTTCTCAGTCACCCTAGGCAAAGGCGGTTACATCCATCTTTCTCAATCACCCTGGACAAAGGCGGTTACATCCATCTTTCTCAGTCACCCTGGACAAAGGCGGTTACATCCATCTTTCTCAATCACCCTGGACAAAGGCGGTTACACCCATCTTTCTCAATCACCCTGGACAAAGGCGGTTACACCCATCTTTCTCAGTCACCCTGGACAAAGGCGGTTACATCCATCTTTCTCAGTCACCCTGGACAAAGGCGGTTACATCCATCTTTCTCAATCACCCTGGACAAAGGCGGTTACATCCATCTTTCTCAATCACCATGGACAAAGGCGGTTACATCCATCTTTCTCAGTCACCCTGGACAAAGGCGGTTACATCCATCTTTCTCAATCACCCTGGACAAAGGCGGTTACACCCATCGTTTTCAGTTACCCTGGGCAAAGGCGGTTACACCCATCGGTCTCAGTTACCCTGGGCAAAGGTGGTTACAGCCATCGTCATCAGTCACCCTGGGCAAAGGCGGTTACACCCATCGTTCTCAGTCACCCTGGGCAAAGGCGGTTACACCCATGCTTCTCAGTCACCCTGGGCAAAGGTGGTTACATCCATCGTTCTCAGTTACCCTGCGCAAAGGAGCTTACACCCATTGTTCTCAGTCACCCTGGGCAAAGGCGGTTACACCAGTCGTTCTCAGTCACCCTGGGCAAAGGTGGTTACCCCCATCGGTCTCAGTCACCCTGCGCAAAGGCGGTTACATCCATCGTTCTCAGTCACCCTGGGCAAAGGCGGTTACACCCATCGTTCTCAGTCACCCTGGGCAAAAGCGGTTACACCCATCGGTCTCAGTCACCCTGGCCAAAGGTGGTTACCCCAGTCGGTCTCAGTCACCCTGGACAAAGGCGGTTACACCCATCGGTCTCAGTTACCCTGGGCAAAGACGGTTACACCCATCGTTCTCAGTCCCCCTGGGCAAAGGCGGTTGCACCCATCGGTCTCAGTCACCCATGGACAAAGGTGGTTGCACCCATCGTTCTCAGTCACCCTGGGCAAAAGTGGTTGCACCCATCGTTCTCAGTCACCCTGGGCAAAGGCGGTTACACCCATCGGTCTCAGTCAGTTTGGGCAAATGTGGTTACACCCATCGTTCTCTGTCACCCTGGGCAAAGGCGGGTACACCCATCGTTCTCAGTCACCCGGGACAAAGATGGTTACCGCTCATCGGTCCCAGTTACCATGGGCAAATGCAGATATCACCCGTCGTTGACAGTCACCCCGGGCAAAGGTGGTTATCATCCATCTGTTTCAGTCACTGTGACAAAATGGTATAAAAAAGGCAATTCTCTTCGAGATTTGATGTGTGATAATGGTCACACAAATGGAAACAAGAGGAAGAGTACATATACTAATAGTAGTTGTGTCTATTTTCTAGTCAGTAAACCAGTGCACCTTGGAGAATTATCGGTTCGTGTTTGCCTAGTTTACTTACAAATGTCGTTGACGTCCGTATAAGTTAATAACTGGTGTCCGAGGGTGCTGATTGCATTTGGGTTACTCGATACTCCATAGAGATCGCATATTCAACGGAAGATCTCAATTCGTGGGATTCTTGGCACGACCATGGAACAAATCGATCGAATAAGAAAATGATTGGCTGCACAGACGTGTCCCAGACATAGTAGATATTACTAACGTCTTATACGAAAGAATGGCAATCTGAGTCCATTGACGTTCAATCTATTCTGATATTCGAGAAAACATTCCAATCAATAAGTTACATCACATAAACTGATCCGGTTAATTTTGTTCTGTGGTTTACATTTATCCGGACATCAATAATGGAAATTGTCATTTACACGGTGAAGCTCAGTCAGTTTAACCGAAACCCATCTTCACGTATCAGTTAATATTTAAATAACGTTCCGTATTCCCCACCTTATTTCCTTATTTAGTTTCTTAACTTTGAACAAACTCACTGATTTCTCTCAAATTTCACCAGCTTAAAGGTATGGTGTTCTATTTGGGCCAAGTTTGCGTCGCGTGGCGACTTTTAGAAACTCGCCACTCGCCACGCGCCGTGGACCTCTCCGGCGCGCGGCGACTGGCGACTTTCTGCTATCTCTTAACCTGCAAAAACTCGCCAGTCGCCACCCACCGTAAAACACGGCGAGTTTCGCTCTATCTTTTAACCTGGAAAAACTCGCCGCGCGCCACTCGCCGGATGAACCACGGCGAACGGCGACTGGCGACTTTTGACTGTAGTGAAACTCGCCACTCGCCACGCGCCGTGGACATCTCCGGCGCGCGGCGACTGGCGACTTTCTGCTATCTCTTAACCTGCAAAAACTCGCCAGTCGCCACCCGCCGTAAAACACGGCGAGTTTCGCTCTATCTCTTAACCTGGAAAAACTCGCCGCGCGCCACTCGCCGGATGAACCACGGCGCGCGGCGACTGGCGACTTTTGACTTCTGGAATTCTCAGGACTTTTTCTCAAGTGCGCATGCCCGGGGAGCATCAATTATCGGAATATTTTGTTCGAAACATGCTGTCATTTAATTTAATTTTAAATCTCTTCCTCGTGCATAAATATACATAATTTATAATGAATGAACTATCCAGCTACATCTGATGCTATGTGACTAATTTTGAAGATGTAAGCTATCTGTAATAATTAATATAGTTGTTTTTTGAAACAAGTTCTTTTTAATGCAATACGCATATAGGGCAATCTAATTTTGTCAAATGTGCAGATATTTTTTTATTAAAATACTCGTTATCCTTTTCTGTGTAGAACTTGCATACTCTCGTTATTATCTGCTGGTATATTTTAAAAATTTAACACCAAGACAACATTTTCAATCGTTTTTTTCATTCGTTTTATATAAGTGCCTATATATATTTATAAAACAGCATATCGTTTTCAATTCAGGATGAATCGCTTTGAAATTGTTCCTTATTTAAGATACAATAAAACAGTCGACGCGGGAATTTTGTTTTATAAGATAAAAGCAACGTCAACTATATGCTGTATGAAATATTAAGAAAGCGAATAGAGCGTCATCGTCATGCTGATTAAAAAAGTAAGAAAAAAGGCTAACATTTTCTCTGGAAGATTGAATTCCTCTCTTCGTAAGTTTTATGTGAAAAACGAGCGATATATTTGTATAAGATATCCTTTATTGCTGTTTTAATTCATAGAGCGGCTCTTTGTTGGGTTGATATTTCCTTATCACAAACCCTATAAACTATCAAGACCCTATTTTTAAAGACGTATTTCTTTCAACAGTTTTCACATTTTTTTTACTTCCTCAAATTCTATGAGATCGCTACTGTGATTTATGATATTGCAACTGCATAATTGATGCTCCTCGGGCATGCGCACTTGAGAAAAAGTCCTGAGAATTCCAGAAGTCAAAAGTCGCCAGTCGCCGCGCGCCGTGGTTTGTCCGGCGAGTGGCGCGCGGCGAGTTTTTCCAGGTTAAGAGATAGAGCGAAACTCGCCGTGTTTTACGGCGCGTGGCGACTGGCGAGTTTTTGCAGGTTAAGAGATAGCAGAAAGTCGCCAGTCGCCGCGCGCCGGAGAGGTCCACGGCGCGTGGCGAGTGGCGAGTTTCACTACAGTCAAAAGTCGCCAGTCGCCGTGCGCCGTGGTTCATCCGGCGAGTGGCGCGCGGCGAGTTTTTCCAGGTTAAAAGATGGAGCGAAACTCGCCGTGTTTTACGGCGGGTGGCGACTGGCGAGTTTTTGCAGGTTAAGAGATAGCAGAAAGTCGCCAGTCGCCGCGCGCCGGAGAGGTCCACGGCGCGTGGCGAGTGGCGAGTTTCTAAAAGTAGCCACGCGACGCAAACTTGGCCCAAATAGAACACCATATAAAGGAGTACTTAACTTATTTCATATATGTTCCTATTACAAAGGTTAGACTCTTAAAGAAATATAACCAACCATTTTACTTTCGTTGGGGGCGATACCCTATTAGTTTTATTACAATTTGTGAAGTCATGTTTACGCTTTGAGGTCGACGTGGGCGCCGCCATATTGTCTGTGGGATGACGTGACTGGTGACGTCAGCATTCAGGACAACGTCACGGCTAACGCCAAGCTCTACCAGGCATTCATTGCGTTCTGCTTCGCGCCTCTCCATTCAGCGCTGTGATGGTCTCACCGTCTTTGCCGGAGTTTACGCAAGGTCATCTGTTGCCACAGTAAACTAACTGGGCGAATTAATATCAGCCGCGATTCACCGATATATATTTCCGCAACATATAGCTGCCTTCAAACTGTGTGGCATTGCCGTTTTGTAACACACTGAAGATCCGTTAAGTATATTTCAAGATAAATATACGTTTTGCGATCAGTAAAATAGTTAGACAGAACAGTTCTTGGTTTCTGCAGGAATCCTGCAATAGATGGCGAGACCCCTACAGGGGTAAATGCAGCGTAGCGCAAAGCACCCTGGAAGAGGATGGGCTAACGCTTGATCCAGGGGCGTTCCAACTACGGCATTTGAATTACTCTGGGTCCGAGTTTTAATTCGAGGAAAAAACTGGCACGGCAAATCCCACGGGGGGATTCCTAAAAGGAAATGGGTTTAGGTTATCTTCACCAACTAAACAAAAAATTCTTCCCAAAGTTTCTCAGCTGAGACCGGCCCGATTCAATTTGGACAAAATTTGAAACTGAGCGGTAAACTAAGAGCATCCTCTGCAATTGTCAAGTGATTTCAGTTGAACGACGATGCTTCTAAGTTCATAAACATTTTCATGATTACACTTGAACTACTAAAATCAACTAGAACGTCATTGAATTTACTGGGTTCCTTCTCCTGCGAATTATCGGCATGACCAGCACGATCAACCTTAAATCTCCATGACGTTGTGACGTTTTTAGATGAGTATAAACTGACTTCCGCTCATCTAAAAAAGTCACGCGATGGTGCAATGGCGGCGCCTAGTGCAGGCCGTTGCGAGCAACAAATAGTCAACATTTCTTTTATTTCTCATTCTATCAACTTAAGTTTTATATAATAAGGCTGGGAATACGATTGCTGATAAATATAGTCACACTCAAAAATAAGGTAAGTACTCCTTTAAGAGTTTAACAGATATCGCGTACATATACCGGTACGCGGGTGGTTGGGTGGGTTCAGGTAACAGATATCGCGTACATATACCGGTACGCGGGTGGTTGGGTGGGTTCAGGTAACAGATATCGCGTACTGGTACGCGGGTGGTTGGGTGGGTTCAGGTAACAGATATCGCGTACCGGTACGCGGGTGGTTGGGTGGGTTCAGGTAACAGATATCGCGTACTGGTACGCGGGTGGTTGGGTGGGTTCAGGTAACAGATATCGCGTACTGGTACGCGGGTGGTTGGGTGGGTTCAGGTAACAGATATCGCGTACTGGTACGCGGGTGGTTGGGTGGGTTCAGGTAACAGATATCGCGTACCGGTACGCGGGTGGTTGGGTGGGTTCAGGTAACAGATATCGCGTACTGGTATGCGGGTGGTTGGGGTGGGTTCAGGTAACAGATATCGCGTACTGGTACGCGGGTGGTTGGGTGGGTTCAGGTAACAGATATCGCGTACTGGTACGCGGGTGGTTGGGTGGGTTCAGGTAACAGATATCGCGTACCGGTACGCGGGTGGTTGGGTGGGTTCAGGTAACAGATATCGCGTACCGGTACGCGGGTGGTTGGGTGGGTTCAGGTAACAGATATCGCGTACTGGTACGCGGGTGGTTGGGTGGGTTCAGGTAACAGATATCGCGTACCGGTACGCGGGTGGTTGGGTGGGTTCAGGTAACAGATAGGTCGCAGTATGGTACGCGGGTGGTTGGGTGGGTTCAGGTAACAGATATCGCGTACCGGTACGCAGGTGGTTGGGTGGGTTCAGGTAACAGATATCGCGTACCGGTACACGGGTGGTTGGGTGGGTTCAGGTAACAGATATCGCGTACTGGTACGCGGGTGGTTGGGTGGGTTCAGGTAACAGATATCGCGTACCGGTACGCGGGTGGTTGGGTGGGTTCAGGTAACAGATATCGCGTACCGGTACGCGGGTGGTTGGGTGGGTTCAGGTAACAGATATCGCGTACCGGTATGCGGGTGGTTGGGTGGGTTCAGGTGACAGATATCGCGTACCGGTACGCAAGTGGTTGGGTGGGTTCAGGTAACAGATATCGCGTACTGGTACGTGGGTGGTTGGGTGGGTTCAGGTAACAGATATCGCGTACCGGTACGCGGGTGGTTGGGTGGGTTCAGGTAACAGATATCGCGTACCGGTACGCGGGTGGTTGGGTGGGTTCCGGTAACAGATATCGCGTACCGGTACGCGGGTGGTTGGGTGGGTTCAGGTAACAGATATCGCGTACTGGTACGCGGGTGGTTGGGTGGGTTCAGGTAACAGATATCGCGTACCGACGCGGGTGGTTGGGTGGGTTCAGGTAACAGATATCGCGTACCGGTACGCGGGTGGTTGGGTGGGTTCAGGTAACAGATATCGCGTACTGGTACGCGGGTGGTTGGGTGGGTTCAGGTAACAGATATCGCGTACCGGTACGCGGGTGGTTGGGTGGGTTCAGGTAACAGATATCGCGTACCGGTACGCGGGTGGTTGGGTGGGTTCAGGTTCCTATTGCTTCAATGTATTTTGCTGAGAAGCAACAGGAACTTGATAATGTGATGTCTAGCACTGTAATATCACTTGTCTTGATTGCATCATGTAAGCGTCCTGTCTGTGTCTTGTGCGCTGTCCTCAGTGTTTTATAGGGTGGATGGAGGGTGTTTGGTTTCATGCTGCTTTAAAGATTTCTTCTTTGAAGTAGCAGGAACACAACTGGGCTGGGTGATGCTTAGTTGGTTCGTCGCGATATAGCTGAAATATTGTTGAAAGCGACGTTAAATTCTATTCACTCACTCACTCACTCGCGTACCGGTACACATATTTAGGACAAAGGTCAATGTCACTGTGGCCTGAACATCAGGCCATAATCGAAATGTATGTATTTGTTGAGTGGATACATCAGTGGAAGGCGATATGCCTGTTACTGAAATTATCAAAGGTCAATAGGTCAAAGGTCAATGTCACGCCCCCTCCCCCAACCCAACAGAAAATTATTGAAAACATTGCCTGTGCCATTAGTCCAGTCTGATGATATGGATCTAACTTCAGGAATATTTAAAGCTTATGGCAAACAAGAAACCTATTCAGGTCGAAATGTAATTTGAGGTCAAGGTCACTGGAGATAGAGCAAACTAGGGAACCATTAAAATCCATTGGATGCATCGGTGGGATTAAGCGATGTGTCGGGTACCAAGATTGAGGTAAACGTTCATCAGGTAATGTTAGTGGTCACGTGACACTCACAGTAACACATACTGAACACGTGACACAGTAACACGTACTGAACACGTGACACTCAGTAACACGTACTGAACACGTGACACTCACAGTAACACGTACTGAACACGTGACACTCACAGTAACATGTAAGACTCCTAGATTCTGTTTTATAATGACTTAGTCCAATATTTCAGCTATGTAACGACGATCAAACAAAATTCTAAGTATTCAAGTTAATAACTTAGTAATCCAACACAATGAAATATACACACATTAAAACTCATCCTCTCTCAGGGTGCTTTGCGCTACGCTGCATTTACCCCTGTAGGGGTCTCGCCATCTTTTGCAGGATTCCTGCAGAAACCAAGAACTGTTCTGTCTAACTGTTTTACTGATCGCAAAACGTATATTTATCTTGAAATATACTGAACGGATATTCAGTGTGATACAAAACGGCAGTGTCACACACGGCAGTGTCACACAGTTTGAAGGCAGCTTTTTGACAAATTACCTCAGAACTATATGTTGCGGAAATATATATCGATGAATCGCGACTGATATTAATTCGCCCAGTTAGACGGTCGTCATGTTCGTTTACAGTGGCAACAGATGGCCTTGGGTCAACTCCGGCAAAGTCCGTGAGACCCTTACAGCGCTAAATGGAGAGGGGCGAAGCAGAACGTAATGAATGCCTGGTAGAGCTTGATTAAAACTTACACAACAAACCGATTTCTCTCAAAGAACCTAGTGCCAATTATCTGTATTTAGACATAAGTTATAGGATCTATATAACCACACTGTGACCAACATCACATGCACTATGAAGCGAGCTAGCGATGGGAATTTCACATTTCATAAAATAATCGCCAGAAATGTCTGATATCATCAAATATATAGAGATCTGTCTCTCTCTGGTATGATCTTATCATGCGTTCGGATAATGGTGCTACAATTTACTGGTATGTGATCGAATGAAGCGGCAACTTTGTTGCACACCAACTAGGAATGGTCGGGTGCGAGTTAGCGCCCTTTACGATCTTTTGAGGGAATGGTAAAATAACTTAAAGGTGGTTTTTAAGAACAACAACGACGGGTGCATACATATGATTGAGGTGCACACAGACACAGTTTATAATGGTACGGCGTACAACAGATGAAATTAACTATGTATTTCAGTCAGGTAGGTGGAGGGGTTCGGTCGCATTTAAAAATGTTTTATGATTTCGGACTAGCATGACTGCCCGGTTATTGGACAGGCCCTATTATTGGACACCTAGACCCCGCAGGGCTATTTTCTGGGAATATTACATGACAACTGTAATACAAATTTAATTTTACAGTGGAGTTACAAAGACACGCTGATAAATTTCTGTTTACTCACGGAATTTGTGCACGTTAAGTCCTCATGCGGGTCGGAAATAGTCTCACAAATTTGGGTGAAAAAATGAACCAGAAAATTTTCCTCCAGTTTCAGAGTTTCATTCCTGATTGCAGGTTTGATTAAATTCAACGAAATTCGGCTGAAAATGTTCCCACAAATATGGAGAATCTTCATTTTGAATCTCAGTGTGCAACGCGACCAGCGTTTGGCAGACGATGTATATTTCTCCCGCCACTCCGTCTGAAAATAGAGCAATTCCGGGGAGCAGCCAGTTTACTATAGCATGACAAGTGACTCACAGTGGCAATAGCGCTGATTGACAGCCAAGGATAATGGACACTCCCAAAAACTGCAAAATTTGGGACCGGTTGATTCTTCGACGCTCATTCCAAAACTCATTTGTGGGCTACAGTGCGGATTCATGTTTAAATATTCTTGGATGTTTACTAAAGACTGGGGGACAAACAATTTTACAGTAAGTGAATTAGTTTCAAATAAATCCATCACTGAAAAAGTGTCCAATAACTGGGCGCAAACTTGCATTTTCATACCGTGGATGGTCCCTGCCTTTCAACTATTCCCAGTCTCTCCCCGTATTTTTTCTTCAATATTTTTTTATGACGATTCATCACTAAAGATGTAGTCCTTTATCCAGTGTTACTTTCTCGGCCATACGTGGTTGCATGGCCGACCTGCAGACTCTTATTCGTAAAAAGTGTCCAATAACCGGGCAGTCATGCTATATAGATGGGAAACAGTGAGTCCTATATTATATATAACAGACACACACACACACACACAGATTTCCGAATCCCACCCAGGTTACGTTCACGGTGAAATTTAAGCTCCTTATGCTGGATGGTTGGACCTCCCTGGCCATTTAAATTACAAAAATGTTTTCATGCACAGACGGCTAATTTAATCTAACTGTAAGCCCAATATGATGTGACAGCCCATCTGAAATAACAGAATAAATGAATATTAAATCTAATTTGTGTAATTGTCTTATATCTGTAGGCCTCTTGTTGGAGATTTGAATAATTCGCCATCTTGATTACATGCAGGCCGACATATAGATCTACTGTCTGTCTCACATTACGAATGCAATGCGAATTTCAGCAATATATCGGAGCCAGTTCTTCCCAGAGAAGTGAAAATCCCCACAGTATCTATATGTAATTTGTGCATTTTTGTTCTACAATTTGAAGGAAATCTGTTCAGAATCAAAGAAAATCTCCAATACCTCGCATGTTATTTTCAAAGCACATCGACGTTGTAACATTGCGACCAGGCTCTATGAAAAGCTTTGCCTGAGTTGTTATGTAAGTCCCTAAGCACAAGAGTCGGCGGTAACAGCTGCCCTTTTTTGACGGTAAAAAGCGCTCAATCCTCTCTCGAAATATGTATGACTAATAAACTGACATATTTCTTGGTTTATTTTACGTTTATTTCTCCAGTTTCATAACAATTTACCTAGTTCAATTTTGAATGTCGCTCGACTGGGCTTACTCCGAGTAATTACAATTTACCCAGTAGTTTTAGTAAAATCATTACGGTACGGTAGTCAAGAAGTCCGCAGACCTCTCAAGTTATACTTTTGCCAAGGCGTGAGATTTGATTATATCCGCCCCGGGGATACGAGCCCCCGCAAAAATGAGAATTTCTAGGCGTCATTTTATACAGTTTACCCCTCAGCCCATGGGGCTGTGGGGTTTTGTCATTGCCATATACGTACGTCCGTCCGTCCGTCTGTCCTAGCGTTCGTCCGTCCGTCCGTCAACATGCGTTCTTGTTCGCTGAATATCTGCAGATTTATCAAGTCGGGCCTGACCAAACTTTGGTGAGAGCTTCCTGAATGTTGACTGATGATATGGTTAGATTTTTAGATGGCTAGGATGATTTCATGATTTATAATTATTTTTTTATTATTTATTGTTGGCTCAGCTTGTGCACTGTTATCTATGCTCATCGGGAACGCTTGGTTGCATGTTTCATTGTGACCTTTGAAGATTCCCTGATATAAGAAAGCCTGGTCCATTTAAGATTCAAGATTATCATTAGATGGAACCCCCCAATTCCCATATATTCTGGGAGCTGACATGATGCTACACTTGTTCAACCTATGCACTACCCTCAAGGGGATTTCCCCACCCCTGGGGCACTAAATGTTAAAGTCTTGGACTGTTTCGTATCCACAGCTTCTCAGCTTCATGTGATATGTATGAGATGCAGTGTACATTGTGTTTTCCACACAAACATGCTGAATCATGCACCTAAAATATATTCCTTTATAGTAATAACTAATAGGTTGTTGACCTTATTTTATTTCAGAAGTACAAGAGGAAATAACCGACAGGGGGTTCCCGCAGTATCGAATCCCTGTTAGGTTTGAATTTCGCGTCGCCTTAACTGAGGGGCAACATTTTCCTTCAATTCTGCTATTAAATCATTCTACTCCACATTTAATTTCCGAAGTATAATATGAAATAACTGGCATGGGAATCCCTGCAGTATCGAACCCCTGTGAGTTTGAATTTCGCATCTCCTGAAATGAAGGACAACATTTTTCTTCGATTTTGCTATTAAATCATTCTACTCCACATCATATGATTTACCCTAAAGGTTTTGCACAAACCATATTTTTTTCAGAAGTATAATATGAAATAACTGGCAGGGGAATCCCTGCTGTATCGAACCCCTGTTAATTTGAATTTCATGTCTCCTTAAATGAAGGACACCATATTTCTTCAATTTTGCTATAAAATCATTCTATTCCACACACATGATTTATCCTAAAACTTTTGCATGAACCATATTTGTGTCTACACATTTAACTGGTACAACATATTGCTTTACTTTTTGTCACAGAACATGTTACTGTACCTAATTATTTAAAACGAGTGCTTAAGAGAGCCCATTTTTTAGCTTGACTCTGGGCAATTTTGAACCAGTTTGCATACCTCGAGCTTATGCCCCTCCCCCACCCCCCAAATAATGATAAGGGTGGGCCTGTGTCAATCAGTGTGTTTTTAGGCCATTAACTTGTTATCACACTTGTGCAATGCATAAATTGCCACTGACAAAGCTACACTTACTTGCATGCTGTAATCCCAGCACACCGCTCGCGTGAAAACGAAGTCTATCATGTTCGATACAGAAATCACAAACTGAAATCACAAACGGTACAGAAAAAACTATCCTCAGGACTGTATCCAGGGATTTTTTGCAGGTTCCGATCCCAAACTCCCAGTTCCATTTCGTAATTCATTATTGATGGTCCATTTTTTTTTAGTGAATTTCGGCACAAAGAGCCTGTGATCAATCACAAAATAGAGGTTTATTAACATGAAATTCAATACCCAGCTATGCAATCGGATCGATATTGAGGCTCGCAGAAGCTTTTTCTATGAGTATTTCCTTCAGAAATCCTTTCAAATTAAAGAAGAACAACAACACTTTCGTTTTTTGTTTCATTTGAGTTTTGGGTGCCCATACGTTTTCCGGATCTAAGTTGGCTCTAGATGCAGCCCTGATCCTACTTGACTAAAAAAAAGGCTGGGGGATCCACACACCTTTTAGGTGCTTGCCTGCCTGCGTGCTTGCCTGCAATTCATGTTCTTTCATATAACAGCCTATCATTGTACAATATTGTGTGCCAGATTTCACCGGAACCCTTCACGGAGGCTATAAATGGATACTTTACAACCGAGTCTAGGAAAAGTGTGAAATTACTGCAATTCCTTTTTCTGCAAACAATTTCAATGAGGATTATTGATTATTTTAGAAATAATTTCATGAAAATGCCAAGATACGTGAGATTTGAATATTGCTGCGCGATAGCGTGAGACAGATGCCAAATGTGTGAATCCCACGCCGAATGCATGAGGGAACTTGATAGGTCGGAGTCCGTACACTGGGCCCCCCATGTTAAAGTAGCGGTGGAGGAAGTTAAATTGTTACCTCTCCGAGACCAGCATGCAGTGCGTTTAACATGGTGGTGTTGTTGTACATTTGGCACTGTGAAGCCGGGTATTGCAAGAATATAACCGTTCAAATAACGAGGATATTAAAAGTTTAAATCTTTAACAAACCACTCCATTTCAATGTAAGTGATTCAGTTGTTGTACTGATCAGAAGAATACAATCAGCACTTTTCGGAAAATATATCAATCGTGTTGGTGAACTAATTTATTGTAATATAATTGAGCAAAAACTTTCAAAGAAAAATCTTACCGTTGTTGGAATATAGAACCTTGTAGCCTATCACTGTGTATTCAATGTAGACAACTTGACTGCGCCAAACTACAAACAATTTATCACATGCCTATGAAAATCCTAAGCATATGGATGGGATGGTACCTGTTTAATCCTAAGCATATGGATGGGATGGTACCTGTTTAATCCTAAGCATATGGATGGGATGGTACCTGTTTAATCCTAAGCATATGGATGGGATGGTACCTGTTTAATCCTAAGCATATGGATGGGATAATCCTAAGCATATGGATGGGATGGCACCTGTTTAATCCTAAGCATATGGATGGGATGGTACCTGTTTAATCCTAAGCATATGGATGGGATGGCACCTGTTTAATCTAAGCATATGGATGGGATGGTACCTGTTTAATCCTAAGCATATGGATGGGATGGTACCTGTTTAATCCTAAGCATATGGATGGGATGGTACCTGTTTAATCCTAAGCATATGGATGGGATGGTACCTGTTTAATCCTAAGCATATGGATGGGATGGTACCTGTTTAATCCTAAGCATATGGATGGGATGGCACCTGTTTAATCCTAAGCATATGGATGGGATGGCACCTGTTTAATCCTAAGCATATGGATGGGATGGCACCTGTTTAATCCTAAGCATATGGATGGGATGGCACCTGTTTAATCCTAAGCATATGGATGGGATGGTACCTGTTTAATCCTAAGCATATGGATGGGATGGTACCTGTTTAATCCTAAGCATATGGATGGGATGGTACCTGTTTAATCCTAAGCATATGGATGGGATGGTACCTGTTTAATCCTAAGCATATGGATGGGATGGTACCTGTTTAATCCTAAGCATATGGATGGGATGGTACCTGTTTAATCCTAAGCATATGGATGGGATGGTACCTGTTTAATCCTAAGCATATGGATGGGATGGTACCTGTTTAATCCTAAGCATATGGATGGGATGGTACCTGTTTAATCCTAAGCATATGGATGGGATGGTACCTGTTTAATCCTAAGCATATGGATGGGATGGTACCTGTTTAATCCTAAGCATATGGATGGGATGGTACCTGTTTAATCCTAAGCATATGGATGGGATGGTACCTGTTTAATCCTAAGCATATGGATGGGATGGTACCTGTTTAATCCTAAGCATATGGATGGGATGGCACCTGTTTAATCCTAAGCATATGGATGGGATGGCACCTGTTTAATCCTAAGCATATGGATGGGATGGCACCTGTTTAATCCTAAGCATATGGATGGGATGGTACCTGTTTAATCCTAAGCATATGGATGGGATGGTACCTGTTTAATCCTAAGCATATGGATGGGATGGTACCTGTTTAATCCTAAGCATATGGATGGGATGGTACCTGTTTAATCCTAAGCATATGGATGGGATGGCACCTGTTTAATCCTAAGCATATGGATGGGATGGTACCTGTTTAATCCTAAGCATATGGATGGGATGGCACCTGTTTAATCCTAAGCATATGGATGGGATGGTACCTGTTTAATCCTAAGCATATGGATGGGATGGTACCTGTTTAATCCTAAGCATATGGATGGGATGGTACCTGTTTAATCCTAAGCATATGGATGGGATGGTACCTGTTTAATCCTAAGCATATGGATGGGATGGTACCTGTTTAATCCTAAGCATATGGATGGGATGGTACCTGTTTAATCCTAAGCATATGGATGGGATGGTACCTGTTTAATCCTAAGCATATGGATGGGATGGTACCTGTTTAATCCTAAGCATATGGATGGGATGGTACCTGTTTAATCCTAAGCATATGGATGGGATGGTACCTGTTTAATCCTAAGCATATGGATGGGATGGTACCTGTTTAATCCTAAGCATATGGATGGGATGGTACCTGTTTAATCCTAAGCATATGGATGGGATGGTACCTGTTTAATCCTAAGCATATGGATGGGATGGTACCTGTTTAATCCTAAGCATATGGATGGGATGGTACCTGTTTAATCCTAAGCATATGGATGGGATGGTACCTGTTTAATTACGCAACACAATTACACAACAATTGCTAGACGGTATGTCAGGATTTTAACCTAGATAAGATTCATAGCGTCTCCCTTCCCTCACCGCTATGCCGACGACAAATACATTTCCCTGGTGGTAATTCGAACATCTCCATGGCGCACTTATTATTACCTTTGCGCCCTATTGGACCTTCATTAACTTGAGAAAAAGGGCCGCCATGAATAAAAATACCATAATCGATGTTGTGATCATCATCCCCTGTATACACGGGGTCTATTATGACGGAAATGCCCATCTTCTTGACCCTCGATTTCAGGTGATTTTGAGGCTCCATAGGGATAATTTTAACGTCTGTAATTAATTTTTGACCGACGAATGGCCATTTAGTCTACCATCTCTGTATTTTTATTCATGGCGGCCCATTTTCTCAAGTTAATGAAGGTCCAATAGGGCGCAAAGGTAATAATGGAGATGTTCGAGTTACCACCAGGGAAATGTATTTGTCGTCGGCATAGCGGTGAGGGAAGGGGGACGCTATGAACGTTAGCTAGATTTTAACCCTGCTCGCGTTCAAAATGTCAAGACCAAAACGCGAAAAGGCTAACAATGTAATTATATCCTTACTGTATGTGCACATCGAACGCCAATTATTGCCTCATGGAAAACGGTTCACCAACAAACAGTCATTTCGACTGTTCCAGGCACACTGGAATGAGAAAAAATCAACATCAATGCAAATTATGTATGAACGCCGAATGTGATTAAATTAAAACAAAAAAATACAAAGTAATTTTAGTCTGCCGGGAGAAATGAAGTGGGAACATCGTAAAGGTTGCAGTCACACGGGACTCCGAGACTTCAGTTCCAGTTCAGTTTGATTGATGAGTTTAAAGCCGTAACCAAACTTTTGTAACGGAAGGCACGTATTCAGTGCTTGTATATACTATTGCAGCGTGTAGCTGGCAGAAATTCCCCTTCAGCTCAGTCTGGACTAGCCCTGGATTCGTAAGTGAGCGGCTGAGCGTTCGTATCCCAGTCCTCGTATGCACATCCTTTCCACGCTTTTATCTACGATTCTGAAACGGGGAGTTTCAATTTATTATTTTTTAGAGTTTTGCTGAAAACAGGGAGCCTCGTCCCTATATCTTCAACATGTTCAATTTCAGGATTTTGAAATAGGGAGTCTCAAAGACCCGACCGGGGACTATTTTCTAGCTACAAGCCTGATTCTTACTCCATTATGGAAAGCCATATTATCATTCTGTGCTCTTTCTTTCTTTTTTTCTCCTTTTTTTTTGTTACAGAAGAGGCTTTTCCCCTTATTTTTGAAGTATTTTAATAATTTTTGAAGATCTTTCTTATGATAGGGCGTTTCATAACTCCCTGGCCCAGTAAACTGATTTGACCGTTGCAGTCAGGATGTCTGGTCGAGTGGTTTGCTTTTGGTTGAAAAGGGCATATGAGCGGATGAAAGCATTCATTCATCATTTTTACATGTTAATACATGACAAAAGATGGAGCAGGGAAGTTCGCCACTATTTGAAAAAAAAATCTATATATAATATATTTAAATTAAAAAAAAAACATAACTCTCAAAAGGGCACAATTACAATAGGAATTTTTCCAGTTTTTACGAAATGAGATATGACATATTAATATTACCCTTTTTTTTTTTTTTTAAGTCAGCATGCCGAACATATATGATGAATAATATTCGCTGGTTAAGGTGAACTGTTTGTGCATTTACCATTGGGTAAACGAACGGTGACTCAGTCTGTCGGATATTTTACACTCTTAGAGAAAAGAGAGGTGTTTCAGAACCTCTTCTGTGGTCTTATTACCCTACCGATCGGCTTGACATTACGGTCGTTTATTTCAGTTTTTTATAACTTTTTTCTAAAAATTCATAATATTTGATTGGAACTTCTGTGAGAGTATATAGACTCAGGAAGAAACTTTGGTGCGCTTTTCGTGTGAAAAACTGCTTCAGGTCGCGCCTCAATCTCTGTAAACTCAGATAAAATATCACGGAATATTCCAACGATTTGCCATCTTGTTTTACCTAAATTGGTCGCGCCTGCGTCCCAGATGAAAAAAAAAAATACTACTTTTACGGATGATCACGAGGACGGCCCTATTTCTGGTTCGTTCTTAAAGTCGTTAAGCCTACTATTCCCCTATTTCTGAAACATAACTGTAAACAGCATCCATGGATGATAGAATTCTGGAGGGGAATTTGGTGATTAACAAAATCTGGTTAGGGCATTTTTCTCTCATTTCTAGTAGCTCAAATGCTCATAATGGATAGACGGCATGATACCAGGTATCCGCGCTTATTCCATTTCATGCCGCACTCTTTTTGCGAAGAGTGTGATAAGGTTATAGGTCTAATCTTCGATGCTGGCCTTATAGAAGTGAAGAACAGGTTACTACTGAAGAGAAATACGAGGAATACTTGTGTTACTGTATATCGTCAGATTTTAGGGACCAAATATCTCCAGTGTATTGTTGCCTTTTCAACATTGAACACCTGATCATTAATATTTTCATTCATTCATACAGGTTCCCCGCTGTTAACCCACTATGACCGAGTCGTACGATGTGGATATTTGGCCTACAACAGTTATGTCAGAGACAACGTTTCGAGAGGACGTATGGGCGGCACTGGTGGAGTGTAACCGTACTGTGTTGAACAAACCCTACCCAAATGACGGTAATTATCACTAATCATTGTCCACTATATCATTTATCATTCAGTATTCTCTGTCACAGGTGTTCACCAAGTTAATTAACTGGGGGTATCGCCAACTGCTGGCTTTTATAGTTGACGATACCCCCAGTTATTTAACTTGGAAAACACCTGTGTTGTCGTCCAAACCTTTCGTACTTTCTACGGTTCCAGTTGCCCAATTTAAGTAAGTTTAGCTGTCGCAATATCCGTTGAAGAGCTATCATATAGACTTACACCACCCTTGCATCCGACGAGGGAAGGGGAAAAATCCTGAAGTTGAGCGAAATTAACGGACTTTTGCTGCCTGTCTGTTTGTCTGTCATCTTCAAGGGGTCTCTCCTGGATGCGTGCCATATTTATGCCACTGACTTATTCCCCCTCCCCCCCACTCCCCGCCCCCCACCGGAGACTACTAACCTTGACCTATTTCTTAGGGTCGTTAGCTTCACAAAGAAATACACCATATCTCCTAAGGTGATGATGTTGGTCCGTCACACAGACCAGTTTCACATTGGAAAAGGCTTCATGACCCATCTTCTATAGTAATAATAACAACTAGATATTGTTGGTGCAATAACACGGTCTTTCCATCACTTCCATGAAATGTATTCTTTCGTTGTAGCGGAATATACAGGAACATAGTAAAACAAAAAGTAATAAAATGCCATATCCTATAATGTATACATAAAGGTCGGAACATTGTTTATTCGTTTCAATTGTGTCAATACAGGGGGTTTGCTCTGTTTCTAAATAAATTGATAGAGTTCCGTGCACACCTGTGCATGTTGCAGACACCACTGAGTACTATTAACAATTCTGAGTGACCTTATTGTATGATACGGGTGGATCATATCACTTATCAAATTCCCGGTACCGTCATTTATGTAGGTGACATTATAAGTATAAGACTGGGGAGAGTTCAGTCTTGGATTTTACCTGTAACGCGACATAAGTGTAAGTATTCCCGCTTTAAAATTAAATTCATGTCGTGTTACATATGCGATGCCGATTTAATGATAATTGGACACCCTCCGATAATTATACGTTGTTTATTCGTTTAATTTGCGTCAATACAGGAGGTTTACTTTGTTTCTAAATACATTGATAGAGTTCCGTGCACACCTGTGCATGTTGCAGACACCACCGACTAATATTAACAGTTCTGAGTAGCCTTATTGTATGATACGAGTGGATGATATCACTTATCGAATTCTCGGTACCGTCTTCTAATCTAGGTAGGTGACATTTATATAGGTATAGGACTGAGGAGAGTTCAGTCGTGCATTTCACCTCCAATCTGACATCGCTGGTGTAAAGCGACATCAATGTGAGTATTCCCGCGTTTGGAAATAAATTCATGTCGTGTTACATATGCGATGCCGATATAATGATAATCGAACACCCATTTAATTGATAAAGATGCATAATACATCATGGGCTTATCACGGTTCGCAGCCTCTGTTATCATGTACATGTAAGTCGACGTTCATTTAAATATGATCGCGCGGATACTCGATTGGTACAGTGGAAAAAGGAACTAACGAAAGCTTTAATTTGGCGTGTTGCGTTACTTACAGGACTTCACGCCTCGTCCACGGCGAACCGCTTAATAGCTCGTCGAGACTGATTTTGCGTTATATAATTGGATAGTTGAAATCAACTAGCTCGTTACATCCCACTTAAGACCGAGAACGTTTAAGCCGACAGGTAACAGGCAAATACCATACGTGAAATGGGGGAAATGTGCTTTGTTATATCTCCAAAACTATTATTGTTACAATCTTGAAATTTCACAAGTAAACACATATGTATATTCACTCAATCGTACCGAATCTAGTTATGATTGGTCAAATGGTTTTTACAAAATTTGAACAAAGCGTAATTTTCAAAATTTGCTAATTATCTTCTAATCTTTCTGGTATCTTTTTATGGGTTCTAGTTTCCTTCTGTTACGCCATGTCAGCCATTTCAAGGTGACTTCCGTGACAAAGGCTACTCAAATTTGAGATGTATAATTTTACTGCTTCTAAATTTCTCAACAAATCTGAAATGTTGTATACTCACTTTGCAGACCATACACAGCTCCGTAGTTTAAGTAAACAGTTTCTTTCAATTCTAATGAATTGCCTGGAAAAAATGAAAGGAGAAAAACGTGCCTTCCGTGACAGCTACAATTTCAAATTTATTGTTTATTCGTTTCAATTGTGTCAATACAGGGGGTTTGCTCTGTTTCTAAATACATTGATAGAGTTCCGTGCACACCTGTGCATGTTGCAGACACCACTGAGTACTATTAACAATTCTGAGTGACCTTATTGTATGATACGGGTGGATCATATCACTTATCAAATTCTCGGTACCGTCTTCTAGGTAGGTCACATTATAAGTATAAGACTGAGGAGAGTTCAGTCTTGGATTTTACCTGTAACGCGACATAAGTGTAAGTATTCCCGCTTTGAAATTAAATTCATGTCGTGTTACATATGCGATGCCGATATAATGATAATTGGACACCCTCCGATAATTATACGTTGTTTATTCGTTTAATTTGCGTCAATACAGGAGGTTTACTTTGTTTCTAAATACATTGATAGAGTTCCGTGCACACCTGTGCATGTTGCAGACACCACCGACTAATATTAACAGTTCTGAGTAGCCTTATTGTATGATACGAGTGGATGATATCACTTATCGAATTCTCGGTACCGTCTTCTAATCTAGGTAGGTGACATTTATATAGGTATAGGACTGAGGAGAGTTCAGTCGTGCATTTGACCTCCAATCTGACATCGCTGGTGTAAAGCGACATCAATGTGAGTATTCCCGCGTTTGAAAATAAATTCATGTCGTGTTACATATGCGATGCCGATATAATGATAATTGGACACCCTCCGATAATTATACGTTGTTTATTCGTTTAATTTGCGTCAATACAGGAGGTTTACTTTGTTTCTAAATACATTGATAGAGTTCCGTGCACACCTGTGCATGTTGCAGACACCACCGACTAATATTAACAGTTCTGAGTAGCCTTATTGTATGATACGAGTGGATGATATCACTTATCGAATTCTCGGTACCGTCTTCTAATCTAGGTAGGTGACATTTATATAGGTATAGGACTGAGGAGAGTTCAGTCGTGCATTTCACCTCCAATCTGACATCGCTGGTGTAAAGCGACATCAATGTGAGTATTCCCGCGTTTGAAAATAAATTCATGTCGTGTTACATATGCGATGCCGATATAATGATAATCGAACACCCATTTAATTGATAAAGATGCATAATAGATCATGGGCTTATCACGGTTCGCAGCCTCTGTTATCATGTACATGTAAGACGACGTTCATTTAAATATGATCGTGCGGATACTCGATTGGTACAGTGGAAAAAGGAACTAACGAAAGCTTTAATCTGGCGTGTTGCGTTACTTACAGGACTTCACGCCTCGTCCACGGCGAACCGCTTAATAGCTCGTCGAGACTGATTTTGCGTTATATAATTGGATAGTTGAATCAACTAGCTCGTTACATCCCACTTAAGACCGAGAACGTTTAAGCCGACAGGTAACAGGCAAATACCATACGTGAAATGGGGGAAATGTGCTTTGTAAAATGTCCAAAACTATTAGTGTTACAATCTTGAAATTTCACAAGTAAACACATATGTATATTCACTCAATCGTACCGAATCCAGTTATGATTGGTCAAATGGTTTTTACAAAATTTGAACAAAGCGTAATTTTCAAAATTTGCTAATTATCTTCTAATCTTTCTGGTATCTTTTTATGGGTTCTAGTTTCCTTCTGTTACGCCATGTCAGCCATTTCAAGGTGACTTCCGTGACAAAGGCTACTCAAATTTGAGATGTATCATTTTACTGCTTCTAAATTTCTCAACAAATCTGAAATGTTGTATACTCACTTTGCAGACCTTACACAGCTCCGTAGTTTAACTAAACAGTTTCTTTCAATTCTAATGAATTTCATGGAAAAAATGAAAGGAGAAAAACGTGCCTTCCGTGACAGCTACAATTTCAAATTTATTGACTGAAGAAATGTTTTGTCCATTTTGGAAGTTTAAAGATTCTCAAATCAGACAAGCTATCATAGATTAGTGAACATCTGTCCTTACAGAGTAGTGAAAGTGCGTGACTTCCGTGACAATAAAAACGTGACTTCCGTGACGAGTAGCTCCAACAGTATTGTACGCTGTGTAAAAGTTTCCTTTAAACTGTTTTCATGAACTCACAAATAACAAACCTCAAATCACAAACCAAATCCAAAATACAAAGTGTAATCAAAGTTTTCCAAAATAGATTCCTATCTGCACAGGAAAGATAAATGTCAAATGAATTTCGGTCCAAATTCAACAGATGAAGAAGTTCCACTAATTTGTGTGACTATTTAAAATAAAAAGTTTTGATTTCTGGCATTTCCATAGCTAGACTCCTGACTCCCTCAAGACTGTTTATGGAAAAGGTAAGTTGGCCGGCATTGTTAACATCAGGGTTAGGCATCGCACAGATGATGTCGTCCTTCGGTTGCCAGGAGTGGTCCTCATCAGATGGCTAGTTGTAAAGATTGCCGTTACCGGTTCTATTTAGGAAGCTCAGACAGAAATCACCATCATCTATCTGCAGCACCTAGCAGAAAAAGCAGAAGAACAATAGATTAAATAAAACAGTTTGAGAGGAGTCTATAATGGTACATGTAAAGTGGATTGTAGGGAACTCAATAACGTACATAATTAACTTTTTTTGAATTACATCTACTGTTTCATTGTATTACAAGCGTCTAGCCCGCCATTTATAATTCAGCCGTCGTCCATTAGAGAATATCCGCGTCCATAATCCAAAGACCTATTCCCTATTCCATATAACAGTATTAGCACCAAATTCAAAAAGACAATCATAGTATACATAAACATAGGCTTGTTTCCTGCAAGAGAGAAGCGGTCAACAGTTTTCAATGATGCCGGCAAGACATCATGATGTTCCAAAAATATCAAATCCGTATCGCTGATCAGTATTCTTAATCCATAATATTTGTTGTAAGGTCGTCATCTAAAGAATGATGTATCTCAGTCACGCTTTGATTGTGACCGTTCATTTGAGTACCATGAGGATCTTGAAGTACATGGGTTCATACGGCCCCTAGCCCCGGGTTAAGCGGAATTAGACACAAGTTACGAAACGTAACGCCATAGATCTTGCACGCTACTCTCGTATTTTGCTATCAGCATGCGATATGTATCGCCAAATTTGAGAGACTTTGAGTGGAGGCGCTTGGTGGTGTAGCCCTGTTTTATAAGTTTCTGCAACAATGTTTTGTGACGTTGATTAAAATCGTCACATTTAACACAGGATCTAGCAAATGCTACTAGGCGTGATATGTATACGCCATATGCAGGTCCCACTGGAATATTACTGTCCAGAAAGGGATAGTTTACGATGTCGAAATTGTAATCATCTCTTTTGTCATACAATCGACGAGAGAGAAGGCCCGTTTCATTTTTATAGAGATTATAGGTCTAAATACGATGTGTCTGTAGGGTTATCTGTAGTTTCCTTCAAATCCAGTGAAGGTGGATATATATCCTTCACTGCGTCATTTATATAGCGATTATCCACAGCGAGAAGATCGTCTATATAGCGTTTGGTGAATGAGAAGGAACGGGCTTTGAATGGATCGGTTTTGAAAGCGCCTGCATATAGTCATATTCATAAGAGAACAGATACAGGTCAGCCAACAGGGGTGCACAATTAGTACCCATTGGAATACCTATATGCTGCTGATATATTGTGTTGCCAAATTTCACATAGATATTTTTAATGAGAAATTCAAGCAACTCTATAAACAAAGAAACATCCCATGAATGATATCTCTTGTATGTAGTCGAGCTAAAGAATGCTTTATGGCTTCCGACATTAATATATCTACGATCAGTTTTCTTGAACACAGATACTATTAATGAACTTAGACGGTCAATAAGGTCCTGAAGAGGGATTGTGGTATAGAGAGTCGAGACATCCCATGTGGATACATGTCTATACGGTATGTGACCTTTAGCATCGAGTTCTTGCGTATTAAAGACATGTTGAGTTTTTCAATATCCACATACATTCAACGCCAGAGTTTTTAGAAATAGTGGCGCAATACCTTTCCCAAAATGCTTTTACCTCCTGAAGGGCCCTCGTCAGTAGGGTTGAAAGAAGCTTGGTGGTGCAGCTTCTAGAACCAGCTATGAATCTAGCTTTGTATGGTGATTTATGCATTTTGGGAGTCCAGTATATTTTTGGTATATCGTTATGTTTGGTTGGAAGACAAATACCTCTTTCCCTGAGAAACATTTTGTGATTGTTAAATAAATCTTCCAGAGTAAATGCAGTTTGAGAGTAAGTAGACGTATTTGATGACGATATGTTTACACTCAATTCTTCAACCAGCACCTGGTACTAGTAATATTTACATATGAATATTATATTATTTGAAGCTTTGTCTGCTGGGACTATGACGAATTTACTCTGGAGATTAGCTAGAACTTCTTGCGGATTGGGACTTCTCAGTACTTGTTTTGCTTGGGAAAGGGTACTTCTGTCAATATGGCGGATTGTTTCAACGACCTTGCTCTTGGTGAGGTTCAGCCAATCATCGAGTACTGTAGGTTCAACTTTTTCTCGCTTAGACCAATCAATAACGTACTGTTCCAAAGCAGACAAGACTATCTTCTGGTCGGCCTTCAGATTTATATATCTCGGCTCTCTATATTTAGGTCCCTTCATCAGGAGTAATCTTAGGTCCTTATCACTCACCACATCAAGGTCACCAGTCACAACATGTTTGCATGGTGTATAGATGAAGTTCGACGATTCACAATCACAACTATAGCCCCCCGACGTGTATAAGTTCCAGTCAAACTCCTTGACAGCATTAGAGTAATTGAATAGCATATCAACAGTCACATGTTTTTATTTCATTTTGACAGCTTACATGCAGTTGACATTTCATGCTTCGAAACATACTTGTAAACATGGTAAATGTGCATAATCACGAAAATAAAGGCAATTTATCATACACGTACACTTGTGCACTCACCTCAGCCATGTAGATGTGTGTAACATCACGACGCTTTCCAGGGATCTTAACTGCAACAATCTGACCTTGATGAAAATCTTTGTTCACTGACGATTCGTCCCTGGCAACAGGTTCATCTTCTGCAAGGTTTTGGTTCACATCTTCTGTGCCACTTTGTACAGCACCAGTGGTGTATCTCTTGCTGATGTAGTCGGATCCTACCGGTTCAATACAATGGAAACCAGAGATTCCCGGGATCGGTACTGCTTCTTCAAATAACTTCTCTAAGTTTAGTGACATGGCACGTTCCCTTACAGATTCAGCTGATATCAGAGTGACCTTCACTGATGACTGCTGTACCGCTTGATAAAAGTCAGTGACACTATTGATGATGCACTTCCTTGTTTTCACTTGATCTGTAGCCAAGCGTTTCAGTACTGCACCTACCCCACCCACAGGCCCTTTGCCGTGACTTGTATCACTGAAGTTCCAGATGAGCTTGACCCCATGTCGTTCAGACAGCAGCTTGATACCAGCCATTACAAACTTGTTCTTATACTGGCTGGCAGGTCCATCCGTCCACACTCTGACCTCTTTGACACCCTCTGGTTTTGATGACAAGATCTCATCCATGAAGATTATGCTTCCAGTTTTCTCGTGTCGCATATAATCGCTGACGATGACATGCGAATGAACATTCCCCCTGAACCAAGTGACTGACGTGTACAAAGTAACTTGAGCTTGATTCCGGTGTGCAGACTGGATCTCATCCTGAGCAACACAGGTATAATTCTCAGCATAATCCATCTGTAAAACAGCAGTGGTTGAGTCGGCTCGAGAGGCTTCCACTTTATCTGCTTCATAGCTATGTGCTTGCTTCCTCTTCGCAAAGCAATGCCTCAGAAATTTAGGCATGATGGCGCAGATATATGTGTAAAGATCTCCAAGTGTTCCGGTATTTTCTTGTTTACTAAGTCGCCCATTGGTTTCCTGCCATAAGAGCCACTTTACTTGCTTATTTTCCCGGATTTCATTTTCTGACAAGGGGTACCCGGACTCAAATCCGCACATATCATGACTGCATTCCCCAAACCAGCAGCACTCCTCCACAGATGACAAACAGGAAGCAGGGAAATCTTTCGAATATGGCGGAATTGTTGGAACATGTTGGTGAATAGCATCCAGTGCCATAAACAAGTTCTCATGATAGATGCATGTGCACACATTGGATGGAGTTTGCGAACTCAGGAGAACATTTGGGGGTCTCATTTCTGCCCACTTGCTAAGCCCTATTTTGAAATCTGGATTTACTTCCTTGAAAACAGCATAGCTCTCCCTAATACACATCGCCAGGTGGCGCTTCTGCAGCTTAGCTTTTCCATTTTCAGCTCGCACTGTTACAACATCACGCTTCCCATGAGCCATCCTGCTGATGTCATCACGTTGGTAAAATTCCTTAACTCTGTTAATAGTTTCTTCAGCTATGCGGTCCAGTCTTGCTTTCTTCATGTTTTGTTCAGATGTTTTCATCTCAACCTCCTTGACCAGTACCCGAAGAACGGCGGTACACTTTCTTGGGCTTTTCGGCACTGAACCTTTCACTCGATTTTTAGCCCTTGACAGAGAATGGCCTGAAGAATAGGCCCTGGGACTGGGCACGCTAGGCCCACTACCTGGGGCCGGTGTTGAAGGTTTCGCAAGTTTTCTGTCTCTACATTTCCACTGTCGGATTCTTTCTGTTTCCCTTTTCTTCTCCAGAAAATGAACTGCTCTTCTTCTGTTAACTTAGCAAATTTTCGTGTTTGCTTCTCATAAAATTTCCTCTTGTATTGCTTCTCATAAAATTTCCTCTTGTATTCCTTGCACCGGATTTTATACTGTGCCAAAGCCCCAGTAGATTTTAATTTCTCTCTCCGCCTCCTCTGCCTTTCCGCGGGTTTGAGTGGCATTCTGGTTCAACTATGTGGAGGGAGATGTAAAAAAACTGTTTTAGAAGAGTATTCCAACTCAAATGCAAATTGATGCGATGCTTATACAAGGTTATGTGTTACTTGTATGACGTGACTTCCGTGACAAATCAGCGTGACTTCCGTGACAGACTTTGATGTAGATTTACCCACCACAATAAAGAGCTTAAGTTATATTTGAATCCAGTCTCACTTAATTTATTTAAAGGAGATTTACAAACACATGAGGATTTATTTCTAACTAGATATTTTCTAAGCAATAAAAACAAAATACTTACTTTCGTGACTTCCGTGACGCCAGAATGAGGTGGAATACATCTGCTCAGCTCCACATACTGTGAGCAACTGGCAAGCCAAATGTACTCTGTTGCAACATTGTTGCCAATGGGCTAAATTTAGCTGCTCATTGCAGGCTGGCCTGATCAGACTTTCCATGGAAAATTCCACAGTCTAGAAAACACTGCAGTAGCCAGCGTAGGCAGCTGTCCGAGGGGTGTGTCTTCCCTGACCATGGGGATTGTACTGACGTGACCTATCCTTGGGACATTTCACATTTATTAGCCTCGGACATATATCTTTGTAAAAAGTTGCAGTTTTCAACACTTGGTGATTGTTTAAAAAATGAGTTAGATGTGTACGTTAGCTTGGAATGGCTGATATAATGACCTACATTGATGTACAGATTTTAACTTGAAATTTCCAACAGTTTCCGAGTTATGGCACTGCAGTCGCAAAACTGTCCGAGGCCATATCTCAAAAACCAAGGTCAAGGTCAACTTGAAAATTCGGTGACGTCATACCTGTATTATGGGGTACAAATGTGTTAAATTACAGATTCCTGCAAGTTGTAGTTTTTGAGAAAAGTACAAACAACGCTTGTTACACTATGTGATATTCAAGGTCAAGGTCACATCGGATGGTTCTATAATTAGCAGCAATAGAAAGTCAATGTTGTACTCACTATTGCGTCATTGTTTTGTGATTGTCAGTGTGCTAGTTTTTCAGTAAATGGAAGCCGTATTTTCGATATTTGGATGCTTACCGCTTCAAAGGTCAAGGCCAAGGCCGAGTTCTGACACAAGTTCTGACCTTGTGACGTCATGTAGGTCATGTGACCTTATTTTCAGGCTGATCGCATAAGCCGTTCTAGAGTTGACTCCTTAACTTTGCACTCACATAGAGACGCTCCTGGAGGTCAAAGGCCAAATTTAAGGTCACATTCTTTTGGGTCATTAAAGTGTTCATTAATATTAGGAGTATCAATGCCGTAGCTTATTTCCTTATAAAACAACGGGTTTTCAAAAACATTAAAGGGGAGATAACTACTTTTTGTTGTTACGTAATAATTCAAAAATATAACTACAGCATGACCATATGCAATTACAACACATATAAGGGAAGTGGGAAGAGGTGCCGACATACTGACTGCGTCACATGACTTCACAGAATAGTCCTCTGGTTAACCTATTCTAAAGCACATACCAAGAATCTAACGATTCGTGATATGTGTTGTATCTCAGGTACAACCATCAACTTTCTTTCAGATATGTCCTTTAGTTTTGAATGTACACGGAAGATACGGAAAACATCGCCAGGGGAGAGAACTCGAAAACTGCTTGACTGACCTACTCATTTTATGCTATCATTTTATTGGGAATATCTTCAAAGATATACAGTCTTAATCTCAACTACGTCTTCTCAGCCTTTCGGTCAATATAACCTAAATGGTTTTTCACTTTAAATGCTTATAACTCAAAAGGTCACGGTCAAGGTCAAACGTGTAGCCCACCCGTCAAACTTCAGACCCATACCTACATGTGTGACAATTATTTCAACTGTAGTTCGAACTGTTTCGGCTGTAGGGCGTAGACAAAATATGTTAAAATAATAATAATAATCCGTAGAATAACGATAGGTCTTTCCATTCGTAATGGAAAGACCTAATTAGCCCAGAAGTTCGTAATAAAACTCACTTTTGAGACCTACATAATTCGGTTTCCCTGGTCTGCTTTAATGTTTGAATTACTGCCCATGCATGTCCCAAGTCGCCTTTGTGTAAGCTGTTTGAAAATATATGAATATGTTATAGAATATGTTTCTTCTTCTCTTGAAGGTAAACTCTACTGTGACAGAACATTTGACGGTTTATTGTGTTGGGATGACACCGCCGCCGGTCAACGGGTCCAGCAGCCATGTCCGGCCTACGAGGAGGGCTACGATCCAACATGTGCGTATTTATTCGTGTTAAAGTCAAACTCATTAAAGGAGTATTGAACCTTACTTCAAATGTGTTCCTATTGCCAAGATTAGAATATTAAATAACCGACTATTTTGCTGTCATTATTCATTATTAAAGGTATCAATTTTCTTACAATTTGTCCCCTTCGATGTCGATGTAGAGCTATGGTAGCAGCTCATTTTGATACAGAGCCTACAGTAAACTTCCCTTTCCATGCAGCTTGAAGAGAGACTGTTAGAGCAGCTGACGTCAGTTTTCACTTCCACTCAACTAAAAACTGCTCTTATTGGTGAAATAGCGGCGCCCAGAGCACGAAGTAGCGAGCAACAAATCTTCAATATATTTCTTAATTTCGCAAAATATACCCTTAATTAGCTCATCATGGGCTTATGTCATGGCCTGATTGTCCGTCGTCCGTCGTGTGTCGTCCGTAAACATCTTCTTTTCTGAAACCGCTTGGCCGATTAAGCTGAAACTTGGCATGCATGTTCCCCCTAATGAGTACACCAGAATTTGTTCATGCGGTGTCGATACGATTTTAAATATGGCTGCCATGGCGGCCATCTTGAATTTGCCAGTGAAATCTTGTCATCATTATTTTTCGGTAACTACTTCATGGATCTTTCTCAAATTTGGTACACCGGTTCCCCTTTGGGTCTAGTTGTACAACATGTGTACTTTAGTCCAATTTGAATATCCAATATGGCCACCAGGCGGCCATCTTGGATTTCCCCATGAAACTTTGTTATCGCGATTTCTCAGGAACTACTGCATGGATCTTTCTCAAATTTGGTACACAGGTTCCCCTTGGGGTCTAGTTGTGCAAGATACCTTTCCTGCACTGATTCGAACATCCAATATGGCCACCAGTTGACCATCTTAGATTTCGCTATGAAACTTCGTTATCGTGATTCCTCAGGAAGTACTGCATGGATCTTTCTCAAATTTGGTACAGGTTCCCCTTGGGGTCTAGTTGTGCAAGAAATCTTTTGTTGTTTGATTCGAAAATCCAATATGGCCACCTGGTGGTCATCTTTGATTTCCCCATGAAAATTTATTATCGCGATTTCTCAGGAACAACTGCATGGATCTTCCTCAAATTTGGTACACAGGTTCCCCTTGGGGTCTAGTTGTGCAATATACCTTTTGTGATCTGATTCAAAAATCCATTATGGCCACCTTTTGTGGTCTGATTCAAAAATTCAATATGGCCACCAGGCGGCCATCTTGGATTTCCCCATGAAACATTGTTATTGCGATTTCTCAGGAACTACTGCATGAATCTTTCTCAAATTTGGTACACAGGTTCGCCTTGGGGTCTAGTTGTGCAAGATACCTTTTCTGTTCTGATTCGAAAATCCAATATGGCCACCAGGCGGCCATCTTGGATTTCCCTATGAAACTTCATTATCGTGATTTCTCAGGAAGTACCGCATGGATCTTTCTCAAATTTGGTATACAGGTTTCCCTTGGGGTCTAGTTGTGCAAGATACCTTTTCTTGCCCGATTCGAAAATCCAATATGGCCACCAGGCGGCCATCTTGAATTTCCCAATGAAATTTTGTTATCGTGAATTCTAAGGAAATTACTGCATGGATCTTTGTCACAGGTTCCCCTTGTGGTCCAGTTGTGCAAGATACCTTTTTTGGTCCATTTCGAAAATCCAATATGGCCACATCTTGAATTTTCCATGAAACTTTGTTATCATGAAATCTCTGGAAATTACTGCATGGATCATTTAGTGTTCAGGGGGACAAGTTAGAAACTCATCTATTGCAGTTCTTTAGTGAAAATTTCTCACAGCTACTTTCTCCAATTATAGCCAGATGAGCTACAGTGCCGTGGCACTATCTTTGCATTATGTCATTTGCATTACAAATGCTTATAATTATAGACACATTTAAAAATTATCGTAAATACTCCTTTAACATGTTTAAGGGGCTGATATAGGGGCAACGTTTTGAAAGTCGTGTAATAGGAAAGAGTCTCTTCTTTGGTGTATTCTGCATAAATGTAGTAAAATCATACATCAAAATGTTCCTTGTCACATGAAGAATCCCATCATAACTTGGCTGACATCTACATCTACATAAATAAAAATCCCCCCCCCCCAAATATTGTTCTTAGGACTACCAGCAGAAGTACATCAATATTAAACACACAATATTGAAAAGCAGTATAGTGTATAGCGTGTGCTACAACAAAGACTGTGTTAGATAAGAAAATTGTATTGGGACGTATTTTTGAATATTTTGTTACTTTATCAATAATTTTATTCATCCAGAAATTTTGTGTGAACAGAGCCTATCTGACATGTGAATAAAATCACAGATACGTCATCCAAGTCCTCAAACTAATACAGGCTGGTGACAGGTGTGTGACAACTGTATTGGATAACTCCGCACAGCTTTGGACTGTCCTTCATATTGGCTGACACGAATTATCATTGCCTTTGACAATTATGTTGACATAGTATATAATAAAAAATCTTTTAAAAATACTTTCCAATGGAATTTTCTTTTCTGATATAGTCTTTGTTGTAGCAGTTGTTTCATACAATCTTTAAGACCATCTTTCAAGAGTGTGTGTTTATTCTTTATTGACTTTTGTTGGCAGTGCTGAAGTGCCTTGTTTCTGTAATTATATTCTCCAATTTACATTGTTTGTTTGAAGGGGTGTCATATTCACATTCAGCAAGGCTTGGGGAACATTTTGGTTTGTGACATATTGGCCACCAACGGTATTGCCTATAATGCCTTGTTTCTGTAGTTATATTCTCCAATTTACATTGTGTTTGAAGGGGTGTCATATTCACATTCAGCAAGGTTTGGGGAACATTTTGGTTTGTGATATTGGCCACCAACGGTATTGCCTATAATGCCTTGTTTCTGTAGTTATATTCTCCAATTTACATTGTGTTTGAAGGGGTGTCATATTCACATTCAGCAAGGTTTGGGGAACATTTTGGTTTGTGATATTGGCCACCAACGGTATTGCCTATTTAGTAATCAGATCACCTGTGATTCTATGAAAAAAAAGGTATCTGATCATATATCACCCCCTTCACCCAACGATTATAGATTGTTGTATTTCATTCAAAATGCTAAAATCGTGTTTGTAGCTTTTATAAATAGCGAAATCATTTCGTTCAATTAATCCTCGACTTGGCGCTTGTTAAAAAACTTCTGAGAACCCCAACATCTCGCCTTTTGGGGTGATCCACTGAAGCAGCAGCAGTAGTATTGAAAGCGTAGATGTAGATGGCATTGTCAGTCCCAATCAAACCAAAATTGTTTGGAAAGAACATGCACATCCTCGAATTACGTTGAACTTAAGTAGCAAGTGCCAAACTCATCCAATGAAAGCTGACAGATTCAGCAAACTTTCCATGTACAGGTGTACATGTATGTACATTAACATTGGCAGATTACTAAGACGAAACCCTCAAAATTTGAACGACAATTTATATTTCATCTCCTAAATAGCACAGGGACATCCTCTAATCATATGGAATATGTGTACCAAGTTTCATAATCATCCAATGAAACCTGACAAATTCAAACAACTTTTCAGTACATTTTTGTCCTACAAAAAACCTTATAATTGGCAAATAGTAAGTCCAAAACCTCATAATTTGGACACAAATTAATATTTCATCTCACAAATAGCACAGGTGCATCCTCCAATCATAAGAACCATGTTTATCAAGGTGAGTGTATGATGAGTGTATAATTTGGTCAAGAGGGCCGTAATGATGAGTGTATAGTTTGATCACGAGGGTCGTGATGATGAGTGTATAATTTGATCACGAGGGCCGTAATGATGAGTGTATAGTTTGATCACGAGGGCCGTAATGATGAGTATAGCTTGATCACGAGGACCGTAATGATGAGTGTATAGTTTGATCACGAGGGCCGTAATGATGAGCGTATAGTTTGATCACGAGGAAAGTAATGATGAGTGTATAGTTTCATCACGAGAACCGTAATGACGAGTGTATTGTTTGATCACGAGGGCTGTGATGATGAGTGTATATTTTGATCACAAGGGCCATAATGACGAGTGTATAGTTTGATCACGAGGGCCGCAATGGTGAGTGTACAGTTTGCTCGCGAGGGCTGTAATGATGGGTGTGTAGTTTGATCACGAGGGCCGTAATGATGAGTGTATAGTTTGATCACGAGGGCCGTAATGATGAGTGTATAGTTTGATCACGAGGGCCGTAATGATGAGTGTATAGTTTGATGACGTGGGCTGTAATGATGAGTGTATAGTTTGGTTAGACGGGCCATAATGATGAGTGTATATTTTGATCATGAGGACCTTGATCACGAGGGCAATAGATAGATAGATAGATAGATATCTTTATTCACCATGCATAAAGTAAGAAACTGTACAGTTGGAATGTGAGATGACTGGCGGGAATAAAACCCCAAGGGGCTTGCTCTATCCCTAGTTACAATTATAACTCTAATACAAATGGCAGGCATAGGACCGTAAGATAGCTACTATTAGATGTACATAAAGAACTTAATTTTCCTGACGCTGTAATACATTGCATAAAAGATGTTCTTTGAGTTTGGACTTGAAAAGTGAAAAGGATTCAACTGATTTTACTTCGGGAGGCAAATTGTTCCACTCTCTTGGACCTTTAATTTTCGTCGTATGATAGGATAGGTTTGAACGATAAAATGGTTTATATAGGTTGATACGAGAACCTCTGGTTTGATATTGATGTACTGCAGACTGTCTTAGGAAATACTTCTTAAAACTATCTGGAAGTTGATCTTCATGATAAAATAATTTGTGAACAAAAGTAAGGACCGAAAACTGATTTAATTTTGACAAAGGAAGAATCTTAAGATTGTTGAATAGTGGATCAGTGTGAGCTTTTTTGTTAGATAAGGAAATGACCCTAATGGCGCGTTTTTGCAGTAGTATTAATGGTGTTAAATGGGTTGTATATGTGTTACCCCATATCATGTTACAGTATGAGAAATAGGGATAGATTAATGAGTAGTATAATATATAGCGCGTTTTCTTGTTAATGGACCTTTTTATATGATTTAATATTCCTATATTGCGTGAGATTTTTTTAACTATGTAATTAATGTGTGTGATCCAATTTAGCTGATTGTTAAAGATTATGCCTAAAAACTTGAAATTTTCGACCATTTCGATTTCGGTTCCGAAAATTTCCAAGTGTCTTGTTGTTGCCCTAAGCTTTTTTCGACATGAATTTGGCTGTATAAGCATATATTTTGTTTTTTGTATATTTAGCGAAAGTCTATTGGCACAGAACCAGTTTTTTAGCTTCTCCAGTTCATGCGACATAATTGTAATAACTTCTTGGGGGTTTTCGGATGAGAAAGTAACACAAGTATCATCTGCAAATAATATGAAATTAAGTATGTCGGAGGCACTGTTGATGTCATTGATATAAATTAGAAAAAGGATCGGCCCCAGTATGGATCCTTGTGGCACTCCAAAAGAAATCGGCATAGGACAGGACGTAGCACCGCCATAAGTTACCTGCTGGGACCGTCCCTTAACATAATTAGAGAACCATTGGTTTGCTGTACCACGAAAACCATAGTGATCTAACTTGTGAAGTAAAACATCGTGGTTGACTGTATCAAAGGCTTTCGAGAGATCTAAAAAAGTAGCTATACTGAATGTTTTGGATTCCTTAGCATTGGTCAGAGTGTCATAAAGTAAGCAAGCAGCATGCGATGTAGAATGATTGGCCCTGAAGCCGTACTGGCAACTGGAGATAATATTGTTTGCATCTAGGAATTGTGAAATCGAAGTAACAGCTATTTTTTCCAAAATTTTACTAAAGCAAGTCAAGATTGAGATCGGCCGGTAATTGGACAGTTGGGACGGGTCTCCTGACTTATAGATAGGTGTAACCTTGGCGAGTTTAAGTGTATCTGGTATTACCCCTGTTGCAAACGATATATTAATGATATGGGAAAGGGAATGGGAAACATATTCGGCAACGAGCTTGACAAGTGATGTGCGAATATCGTCATGACCAGGTGCGGCTAGTTTGAGTCCTAAAATGGTGTTTTTGACATCTATTGTGGATACAATCGGAAATTCGAAATTTTCGTGAGCATTAGTTTGCAGATAATCTCGAAAGTTTATTCCCACGTTCGGAATTTTTGAATCTAGTACTTCGGCTACAGATGCGAAATAGTTATTAAAATGTGATGATATCATGTCTTTGTCGCTTATTTCAGTGTCGTTTACTATGAATGTTTTATTATTATTATTTAATGTCATTTTCTTGTTCATCAATTTGTTTAATATTTTCCATGTCCCCTTTATATCCTGATTAGCAGCGTTAAATTTGTCTTCAAAATAATGTTTCTTGGCAAGACGTAATGTGTGATTCAATTTGTTTCTATATTTCCGGTATGCTTCTCTATTATACTCGTTTGGAGTGATTAGATAATTTCTATATAACTTATTTTTTTCATGTATAGAGTTCAATATTGCATAAGTGATCCAAGGTTTATTTAAAGTTTTCTTGCTATATTTCACAGTTACCGAAGGGAAGGAAGCATCATATATATGACTAAATTTTGATGAGAATATTTCGAGAGCAACGTTAGTATCGAAAGAGGAAGTTACATCATCCCAAATAGTATTCCTTATTCTTTGTGTGAACAATTCTTTCGCTTCTGGTGTAAATTTACGAAACGTAAATTCTTGCTCAAGATTGGACGTGTCGATTTTTGTTTTCAGAATGTGAAAAATAGGAAAATGATCTGTAATATCTGTCAAAAATATTCCTGATAAGAGACTGTCGTCGTGAAAATTAAGATAAACATTGTCTATGAGAGTGGCTGAGTGCGACTTTACACGTGTTGGTTTTGTGATTTGCGGGAAAAAATAATTTGATTTCAGAATGTTTAAAAATTCTGCGGAAGGACTATGTCTGTCAGTTTTAAAATGGTCGATGTTAAAATCCCCTAGCAGGACGCATTTATGCTTTTCAATGTCATTGCTTTTAAGGAGAGCCTCTATATGATCATTTAACTTTGTTACATTCTTATTCGGTGGTCTGTAAAATATACCTATGATGTATTTTGTATTGTCATGGAGCAGTTCAACAAATAATGACTCAAATTCACCATGATCGTCGGCATGTGTTAGATCATCTCGTACAGTACATTTGATATTTTCATCAACATATAGAATAACACCTCCGCCTTTCTTTTTATTCCTCGATAATGGGAAAGGTATGTAACCTGGTATATCAAAAAGCATTTCAGTGTTTGGATCTAGCCAACTTTCAGAAAATCCTAAGACCGAAAATTTATGATTTAAATTCTGGAGAAAGCCTGTGATCTCACCGAAATGCTTTCTGATACTCCTAGCATTCAGATGCAGAAACGACAGAGACCTGCTTTCTGCGTTCGGTGTGTGTATATTCGAATTATCACAAAAAGTTTTTTCGGTATAATAATTAGATTGATGGATGCTGATATCGTTCCAATGCATGACTTCGTCTTCATTGTCGTCTATTGGCGTTTTACAATTTTCTATGTTGTTTAATTCTATGGGATTGAAACACAAATTGTCGATGAAGTCCAAGTTCAACATGTTTGTATCTAGATTACTAGTATAAGTGTCGTCGGGAAGTTTTTCATCATAAAATGGTAATACTGAAAATAGGTTGAGTGGAATATCCTTCACATGAGTTGCATCATTATCCATAAGGCAGTCTGCAGTATATGATAGTTATTACAGCAACAGGAAAAAATAGATATAATGGTGAGGCAGGCAAATTCTGGACACACTTTAGCATACAAGAAAAAATACAGTGAGTAAATTCTACAACATATATGTATCTATCAATGTTTATGGTGAAGAATGAAACAAAAAAGAAAGGAAAGAATAAAAAAAGAGTTGGCATCTTAACAGAAATTACAAGAGATGCCAATTGAGTTTTTCCGCACCACCAGGGAATTTGATAATATGACCTGAACCTGTAACAATGATTACACATTTGGTATATATTCTGGGTAATCTTAGAAGTCTATGTTTAACAATGATTACACATTTGGTATATATTCTGGGTAATCATAGAAATCTATATTTAACAATGATTACACATATGATATGTATTCTGGGTAATCATAGAAGTCTATATTTAACAATGATTACACATTTGATATGTATTCTGGGTAATCATAGAAGTCTATATTTAACAATGATTACACATTTGATATGTATTCTGGGTAATCATAGAAGTCTATGTGTAACAATGATTACACATTTGGTATATATTCTGGGTAATCATATAAGTCTATATTTAACAATGATTACACATTTGATATGTATTCTGGGTAATCATAGAAGTCTATATTTAACAATGATTACACATTTGAAATAGAAGTATATATATGGTCAATTCCATTGTGACGGGCGCTACATTCAGAGTATATTCCTGGTATTGTAATATGCCAGATTTGCACACTACTGCTCCAATATAACTAACATTCTACAAACAGTTAAAGATCATGTAGGAGTGTAAAGTAATATAAAAAATTTGAGAGAATGTGATTGACCAATCAAAATCACAGACAATTTGCATAACGTGACGGGCGCTACAGGGATTTCCCTCCATTTGTGCGGTTAGTATGAAAACTTCCAAATCCCTGTGATTTCTCAAATGATTTTAACTTCTTATCAGTATGGCATAGTAAGGTACGGAGTACTGATTCTTTGTTGAAGAACAGTTTGCCCCATCTCTTATTATCTGCTAACATGAATTTGAAAATTCCAGTGTGACGGGCGCTACATATTTTGTGACGGGCGCTACACCCTCTGAAACAGAATGGGCTAGGGCCTATAAATCCTATAATAAGACAATGACAACTTGATGGTTAAGTGTCCAATTGTTTATTTCAATATTCTCTGAAATATTCACCAAGAATAAGACACATTATGCCAACATTCCAATTGATTTAATGTGCTATTTCATCAAGCAACAAAAATGATCTTCACGACATGTTGTATCCAGGTGATATGGCAGATGACACACCTTTCTAACCAACATTAATTTTCTTTGAAAAATCCTGATAAAGAAAGATCCAGTTCGAAGGTTAGGACTTACGCTGGGGAGGGCCATAATGAAGTAATATAAAGATGATGGCACCCCCAGGCCTGGTAGCTAGGGTTAAGACCGGATCCCACCTGTAGCTTATTCTGTTGGAAGCACTGAATTGCAGAGTTCACTCTTGATGTCGTTGTCAGAAAGTGTTCGATGCACACCTTCACGACATCTTTGAAAGAATTAAGAAATGAGTTTTGACTGTGTGAAAATAGTTTGTTGGGGCAGTTCATCATGTAAGGATCGGACACCGTGTGCAATACAGCTTGTCAGGTAGCTTTTCCAGGTTCAACAAAGGTTCCCTGCATGTAGTCATCTATTGTGTTTTCCTTACGTGACGAATAGGCCATTTGGCACTGCCACTTCAACATCATATGATAATGAGCTAACAAATGAGCTGTGACTGCATCAAAATCCAAAGATGAAATGGCCAGTATAAAGCTCGCAACCAGGAAAAGAGGAAATCACTGATGGCAATTATATATGGGCCAATAATATTAATATCTCTACGTCTAGTCAGGCATGCATCACTCATGACAGTGGCTTCATGCCTGATAAATAATGTTGCAATTTTGAGTGCAACTGGTTCGGCTGAATGCTAGGGCCTCATGTACTAAATGTGACGGGCGCTACATCAGAGGCTGTAGCGCCCGTCACGATGAAATCCGTAGCGCCCGTATTAATATCTCTATGTCTAGTCAGGCATGCATCACTCATGACAGTGGCTTCATGCCTGATAAACAATGTTGCAATTTTGAGTGCAACGTACTGGTTCAGCTGAATGCTAGGGCCACATGTACTAAATGTGACAGGCGCTACATCAGAGGCTGTAGCGCCCGTCACGATGAAATCTGTAGCGCCCGTCACGCTAATTAGCTTGGTTAATTAGTAACTGCTAAAATTAAATCTGGCTAATATAGTTGGTACTCGAGCACTAATAGAAGAAAAAGGATCCATGTTCTTTTATGGACCTTTATTTTATCAGCACATTAAAAATTTGTAGAATATTGTGACGGGCGCTACAACACGACAGTAACGTTTATTATTGGACATACGATTTAATAAAAATATCCAGTGCCTGTTCTGATGACAAATATCAGAGCAAGAGGTGGCTGTTTAACCGAATATTGCAAACAATCTAAGATTAAATGCATTTATGTACAAATTTCCACAAAAAACAGTTATACAGTAAAAAATCCTTTTCAGGCTAAATTATTTCAGTAGATGTAGGTGTCGCCACCTGGCCCATGGGCGATTGAATGCATATTTCCTGACTTGTTTCTGAAAGCATGGAGCATATACTACATATATGTATATAGGTTATTATAAAATATCCAATTAAAAAATTGCCACTTTGGTTTAATTTTACGTGGAATTGACCATATGATGAGTGTATAGTTTAATGACGAGGGCCGTAATGATGAGTGTATAGTTTGATCACGAGGACAGTAATGACGAGGGTATAGTATGATCGCGAGGGCCGTAAATCATGAGTGTATAGTTTGATAACGAGGGCCGTTTAATGATCAGTGTATAGTTTGATCACGACTGCCGAAATGATGAGCGTATAGTTTGATCACGAGGGCTGTAATGATGAGTGTATAGCTTGATCACGAGGGCCGTATTGATGAGTGTATAATTTGATCACGATTGCCGTAATGATGAGTGTATAGTTTGATCACGAGGGCCGTAATGATAAATGTATAGTTCGATCACGAGTGCCGTAATGATGAGTGTATAATTTGATCACGAGGACCGTAATGATGAGCGTATAGTTTGATTACGACGACCGTAATGACGAGTGTATAGTTTGATCACGACGGCCGTAATGATGAGTGTATAGTTTGATCACGATGGCCGTAATTACGAGTGTATTGTTTGATCACGATGGCCGTAATTACGAGTGTATTGTTTGATCACGAGGGTCGTAATGCTGATCATGAAGGCCGTATGCATGAGAAGAATGTTGCATTGTAATCTCATGATCCGAGCTGTTTCTCAACCAAAAAATCCTATAAGATTCTTATAGGAAAATGATGAGTGTATAGTTGGATCACGAGGGCCGTAATGATGAGCGTATAGTTTGATCACGAGGAAAATAATGAGGAGTCTATAGTTTCATCACGAGAGCCGTAATGATGAGTGTATAGATTGATCACAAGGGCCGTAATGATGAGTGTATAGTTCGACCACGAGGGCTGCAATGGTGAGTGTATAGCTTGCTCGCGAGGGCTGTAATGATGAGTGTATAGATTGATCACGAGGGCCGTAATGATGAGTGTATAATTTGATCACGAGGGCTGCAATGGTGAGTGTATAGCTTGCTCGCGAGGGCTGTAATGATGAGTGTGTAGTTTGATCACGAGGGCCGTAATGATGAGTGTATAGTTCGACCACGAGGGCTGCAATGGTGAGTGTATAGCTTGCTCGCGAGGGTTGTAATGATGAGTGTGTAGTTTGATCACGGGGCCGTAATGATGCGTGTATATTTTGATTACGATTGCCGTAATGATGAGTGTATAGTTGGATAACAAGGGTCGTAATGATGAGCGTATAGTTTGATCACGAGGACAGTAGTGATGAACGTATAGTTTGATCGCGAGAGCCGTAATGATGAGTGTATAGTTTGATCACGACTGCCGTAATGATGAGTGTATAGTTTGATCACGAGGGCTGTAATGATGAGTGTATATAGTTTGATCACGATTACCGTAATGATGAGTGTATAGTTTGATCATGAGGGCCGTAATGATGAGTATAGCTTGATCACGATTACCGTAATGATGAGTGTAGTTTGATCACGATTACCGTAATGATGAGTGTATAGTTTGATCACGAGAACCGTAATGATGAGTGTATAGTTTGATCACGACGGCCGTATTGATGAGTGTATAGTTTGATCACGATGGCCGTAATGTTGATCATGAAGGCCGTATGCATGAGAAGAATATTACACTGTAATCTCATGATCCGAGCTGTTTCTCCTTACCAAAAAATCCTATAGGATTCTTATAGGAACATGTTCTATAGGATTTCTGTAGGATTTTGCCTATAGGAATGTTCCATAGGATTCCTATAGGACTATCCTAAAGTACAGTCCTATAGGCAAAATCCTATAGGATTTCTTCACCACTGTCCTATAGGACTGTCCCCTAACATCATATAGGACAGTCCTTTAGTATCCAATAGGACAGTTCTGTATTCTAAATCACTCATTTCTATATTTTGATAGAATGCTCTGGACCATACAATATCATAGTTCCATCTTAGTACGATACAGGCAACATTTACCGTAGGCGACCACATGGCGATTAACTAATGAGATGGCACAAATATTTACTTCCCAATCTGGCGAGTAAACCAAATTTTCGAAACTTTGTTCACCAAGGGCCTTTTTTTTTGATCACCAATGGCGAGCATCGAGCAGATTTTTCGATCCCTGGAGTCTGTATACTATTCAACCTGTAGTATGCAACACTTGACTATCAATTTGTGATGTCCAACACTCATAACAAATAACATGAATAACCAGTTAAAAAAGAGACAGACATTTTATTACGTTAAATTTTTCTCCAGGCTTAATATAAACATATAGGCTTATATTTCAAGAATGTAGAGGGACTAACATAAAATCAATAACACGCAGCCGGTCTGATGTCCCACTGCATACGGTGGCAATGGAATTTCAAGTTGGCACCAGATGGTACGGGTGTTACTGAAACGCAATCCCAGGCGATCAGGATCGATTCATTCCACTCGAGTCACGTGATCCTTTAAAGAGGTAGTAGCGCCATTTAAAAAATATTCAGCAAATAACATATTTCGATAAAAGTTTTTTAGTAGTTGAGATCAACTATGGTGAACATTTTTTCCGTGACCTCATTTTTTAATATCACGGGCATTGAAATCACACTTCTGACATTCTCTGAAAAACGTGATAGCACCTGCACTTGGCTCCAGTGCCTGAGATGACATCACAAAACGCGCACTGGCATTCCGGGCGTGATATTTTGCAACGTCATACTCGATCTTAGAACTTTTATTGCACTGTGACGGCTTCTAACGTGACGTCATGGACACCTGGTCTCGTTATCCGACGTCATCTCAGTCATTTCCCATTTTCATGTTGTTCACTTGACCGAATTGAAGAATCTGACAATATTGGTCCCTATGGGAAATACAAGACTTCACGACTTGAAAACCTTCTGGCAAATGTTGCAAGTGATCATGCTCTTCAATCTACCCGAACAATTAAAATCATGCTACTACCTCTTTAAGGATGAACTGCTCGTTGGGGTGGTTTGTCCTTTTCCCATTATTGCTGGAAACGTAATTTCAGTTCGGGTCCACATGGCCCATCCTGATGACAAAAAAGATCACAAGTGACATCTTGTTGCATGGTATTTACATACCAAAACTAGAAAGAATCCACTGAGCATGTTGCGCTTTTCTAATTTCAACACTTGGAAACTGAAAGACGGATAAGCTGATCAATGAACAGATGGACGAACAGACAAATGGATGGACCCAAATTCCCAAGTCCCCCTCAAACCCTTTCAAGCATGGAGTAACACGAATTTCACATGTGGCAGTATGAAAGAAATCTTTCTTCGGTTCACTATTGATCCAACTGGTTATGATAGCACTTGTGCTTTCGGTTGAGTTGGGCCTTTATAGCATCAAAGAACAATTGTTTTTCAAGAAACATTATTCTATCTTCATTGAAGACTTTAAACATGATCTTTAAACCTTAAACCTGTAAATAAATAAAGATGACAATAAATATATTGTCTACACTAATTCAGGGGAAATACATCAAATATATTTATTTTGCTGACATAATTCGATTGCATGTAATATCCAGTCCTATACCTTCAACACGAGTGCAAATTGCTGGAAAGCCGACTCTCTGAAATCATGAAATGACTGAATCGCTGTAGGGTCAGTGTGACGCCAGTTGTCAACACGAACTTTTCATTTTATCCACTTTTGTTTATACTGAGCGATGATAAATCCCTGCAAAGTTGATTTATAGTTGAACTTGGATTATGTCTCCCAAGCACCAGCATTACTCTTAATCTGCTGATTTAGTAGAGTTGTTCTCTGTCACTGTTCTCAATGCGGCGGCCATGTTTACAAATGAATCGAATGACAGCGCCCTCTATAGTTACACACAATGGAGCGAAGGGGAGATAACTCCATCTGACATTACGATACAATATGTCAGAGGCTGGGGTTTTGACCGTGTTCCTTTTTATCAGATACATAATTCACTAATTTTCAAAGCTCAATGTGTCCTCATGTATTTTGTAAAAATGACAATGCATGTGCACTCATGAATGTGTTCCCCAACAGTAATTACATATCACTGGATGGCCAGAAACCATATCTAAATGTAGCAGCATTTTGACGGGGTACACTGTTAACCCTGTCTGGTCTGGGCGATTTGGGGTGTACCGCAGCCTGGGGAGGGGTCGATTAGTGACCCCCCCTATATATGTTCGCTGTCGCAAAGGTTAGAGGGCTGAAACTTACCACACTATATCTTTGAGTCAAGCTCTACAAGAATATGTAAAAAAAAATCCAAGATTGCCGCAATGATGACGTCACAGTGACGTCATTTTCAAAAGCAGTATTTTTGGGCGATTTTTCGATCAGAATTTTCGGATTTTTTTATATTTGGTTTTTCCTAAAAAAAAACTGCATGATAAATTAGTAAATAATAATCTGATATGAAATAAAATATGTTTTATCCACTTTTCCATGCGGAAAAGCAAACAAATTGAAGAAATCTGACGAAAACATCACTTTTCTGGTACTCCACATGGCAGCCATAGTGAATTTACCCATGATTCGCGCTCGGGGGGTCATGCAAATAAGCTCAAAATGACCCTAATATGATAATCTACAAAGTTACGGAGTTTCAGCTCTCAATTACTATTTGTCGTTTCGGAGATAGCAGCAAGAATCCAAAAGGGGGGGATGTTGCCCTCAGGCCAGGTAAGGTTAAAATGAATGCGGGATTTCTCCTGAATGCTCAGGCCATACAACCATTTCAGGGGTTGCAGCCGGAAATCCAGGAGATACTTTCTGAATTGAGTAACGAAGTGTTCAATATGATGGTCTTACATAATATATATAAATAATATACCGAGAAAATCCAGTCAGAATTTACTGGCATGCGCGATGTGTCTGTAGGCGATCGCTGCTCAGCCTATTAGCTTCCGCCCAATCAGAGACAACGTTATAGATGAGCAGTCAACTGTGTCTCCACCAAAACAGCTTAAGATCTCTCACTTTCAAAAGTGTTCTGACGTCGTTTCTCTTCATTTATTAACAAATATAATTACATATAATTAAGTCAACCTTTATCTTTCTGATGAGAGGTATTAATTTTCCATTAGTAATGCAAGTGAATGAAAAAACAATCTTTTGATACCTATTCCGTCTGTCGAGCTGTCCTCCCATTCATTTTAATTTGGGTAAAAATTACAAATTTTATCACATTTCAGAGCAAATTGTGGGGTTCTGATTGGCCTAGTGTATCAGACCGTATTGCGTGTCTCGGTTGACCACAGTTGGTATACCAATTGAGAATTCTGTATACCAATGCTTGCCGAGGACGTGCGTGCTCATATACCAACGCAGTCAAGGACGCGCGTGCAAAACCTGCAGACAAAGACTGTTTCAGACGAATTTGTCTGCGCGAGTTTGTGCGCGCGAGTACCGCCTCTGCGACAATTTGTGTGAAGGAAATGGTCGAGGATAGTTCCCATGGCCCACAATCAAATGGCCTGTTATTTGTTGGACTTTTTTCAGCAATTTCCACATGTTGTTGGGGCACTGTATTTACCCGTCCAACAATTTACGAGCTGGAAAAAACCTGACGAAAATAACGAACTGGCACCGACGGGGATCGAACCCGCCATTCTTTGCTCCATAGTGAGGCATCTTACCCCAACCGTTGGATTTCTTTTTATATACCTAACACAAACCTAACCCTAACTCTAACCCCAAAACCCTAATCCTAACCCTTAACCAGTAATACTGATTCAACGTTAATTAGCGCAAATTTGCATCCTAATTAGACGTTTGCATCCTAATTAGACGTAATCACGCTTAAGAGCATGCATTCGTCAGACTTCAGTCACGTGATTTCATGGCCGTCAGTCACGTCATCTCATGGCCTAGGCTACTTGATTATGGGCCATGGGAGCTATCCTTAACCGAGGGGAATTGCGTATTTGCGGACGAACATAAGAAATAAATTATCATCGGAAGCTTTCTATACCACATAAACATGAACGACAGAATGCCAGCTAAGTATTTCATCCAGCTGCAGTTTATTGGTCATCGCGAAACAGATGAAAAGGAATCAACGCTGCTTGAAAATATTTATCTTCTCGACGAAATATCAGACTGTATACCCACACAATAGCCTGGTATAACTTATAATATCAATTTACAGCCAGCCCACACAATTCACCTCCGCAATCAGCAATTGCCGAGGTAAATGCCGTGGCATAATCAGTTCACCTCAGCAATATTTAACATGGTGTTACATAGGAATTATTTTAATATGACATTATTTTTGCCGAGGTGACTTTTCTGAATTGTGTCAGCATAGTGAATGTGATATATTACATAAATTTTGTACAGGTAAAATATATTTTAGGAAACCAATATTTACTTGGATATAGCTGTTTATATTCTGCCCTTCTACCCCGCGCCATATATGTTAAAATTGGATCGGCTAACGAGCCGTGAGCGCGCTCGTATTAAACATTGTGCCTGTGTCCCATTTTTTTTTGGGCATATATCTCGATTTTCAGGCTGAAATCCATGAAAATGGGTTGCATGTGAGATCCTGAATCGTTTTAAGTGTGTACTTTGAAATGTATCTTATAGACGTAGATTTAGAAAGGTTTTCAATTGGACTTTACCGTATTTCCTGACTATATGAAAACTAAATCCGGTATACTTTTTTGAACCTCTCTGAGTGAAAGATGGAAGTTGTTCGATGCGAACCTCATTAATTCCCGGGTACCCTTAATTCTCGACTTTCCTGACAGCTGTGGCGCGCTCCGCCAGGAATTTTTCTAAATCAGACGCATCTCCTTCACATAAAAAAGTATTTCCCATGCTATTTTAGCAGATTTAGCAGCATTATAACAATTATTATCCAAGGCATGCCATATCTTAAATATGACTGAACTACCCAATAGCTTTTTATTATGTGATGGCGGATTTCGTCCGTCTGTCCGTCCATCCGCCCGTCTGTCTGTCCGTCTGTCCCCCGTGTCCGGTCTATATCTGGGACAGTTTTCCATCTACAGTTCCTATTTTTGGTGAGTGGATACCCTGAGGGGAGACGATGTGTCGCTTACCAAAATGGAGGTCAGGTCAGAGGTCAAGAGTCACTGGCCTAGAAACCAGGAAATCACTGAACCATTCGTGTCCGGTCTATATCTGTGACCGTTTTCTATCCACAGTTGCAATTTTTTGTGAGTGGATACACTAGGTGGAGACGATGTGTCGCGTACCGAAATTGAGGTCGGGATCATAGGTCAAAGGTCACTGTTGCCTAAAAACTGGGATTCATTGATCACTGACAGTTTCCTATCTACAGTTTCAATTTTTGGTGAATCGATACCCGGGTGTGGGGGGGGGGGGCGATGTGTCACATACCAAATGTAGGTCAAGGTCAGAGGTCAAAAGATCAGTGTGGCCTAAAAATCAGGACATTCTTGAAAATTGCTATTTTTTTGTAAGTGGGAAAAGAGGGGGAGTAGGGGGAAAAGATGTGGTACATACCAAAAATTAGGTCACGGTCAAAGGTCACTGTGATCCCAAAATCAACAAATAATTAAAAGTATAATTTTTTTTTGTGTCAGTGGATACATTAGGAGGACATGGTGTGTCACGTACCAAAATGTAGTTCAAGGTCAAATGTCAAGGTCACTGTGATGCCAAATCCTGAAATTCTGAAAAAAAAATCATGATTTTGTGTGTCTCTAGATACATTAAGGGGAGACCACGGGTCGTGTACCAACTTCAGGTCAAGGTCAAAGATCAAGGTCACCCGAAAATCAGGAAATCATTAAAGGTAACATTTTATATGCCCATCGAAGACAAGGTGGTATAAGGAAGCGTCTCCAAATATCGTTCGGTTTTTCATCGATAAATCTGTGAACTTTTCTCGATATCGCGAATTCCAAAGGTGAGAGAGAATCGAGAATTTTTTTCACAAAAACCGAATGATTCACGAAAACGGTTTTCTTTCGCTTTATTGATCGGTTTCATTCGAGAAATTTTTCTAGAAAGAAAAACGATATCGCGATTCAGTCGAGAATCCTTCCAGAATTGTTCTCAGTGGAGAAAAAACGATTAAAACCCGATTGAAAATAGTGCAGCTTTTCACTTCGCCTAGCCTGGTACCCTGCCTAGCATGTTACATTGCTGACATATACCCGTAGACTAGGGAACCAGGTTACTGGTTTTATGCAAAACTATCCCATGCTCGTGCTCGGCCCCACTGATAGACGCAAGATACATAAATTCACAGAAGTGTATTATATCATTTATTATAGAACCTGTGTGAAAAACAAAATATAATGCCAACGATATTCCCTGTTTGATTTTAAATAATCAAGCCCGGGGATGGATCATTTGGGCGGTCAGATGTTTAACCGGACTGATAATTGCTGGACAACATTTATTAAGTATGATAAAATAGAGCTTTTGGATGTGTGATAATTCAATGCAATCTCTTAAAATTGCGACGACATGGTATATTAGCATTACATTGTTAAAGCGGCAGATGCAGCTTAATTTGACCTGGGTATATACATTATGTAGCATCCTCGCATATAGCGGCGTAACAGCTGTTTATCTGTGAATGACCTAATTGTATTCGTTTGCCTCTCGATGGTTTCGCGATATTTTCTCGAAACATTCTCGATCAAAATTTCTCGACATTCTCTTGATCAACATAAAACCATCGATTCTCGAAGGGCCAAAAAAGACGAATAAAAAACGATATCGAGAAAATCGATCGAGAATTTTGAAAACGATTCCGTTTTTTCCTATTTTTCTCTCGACATTCTCTCGAAGATTCCCGATAAAATCGGGATTTGTTCGAGAAAACCAACGAAAATTCTCGATTGAAGGAAAAACGATGAATGGAGACGCTTCCTAATCCGATGGTGAGTTCTGTCCATCTATCCGTCTGTTAACATTTGTTGTCCATGCGATATCTCCAGTTACAAGTTTTCGAAGGGCAAAAAGGTATCCTATTCATTTCGAGGTCAGTAGGTCAAAGGTCAAGGTCACAGTCCCCCAAAACTGAATCCAGGGTGACTATTGTTCGGTTGGATTATTCAGAGTTGTCTCCACTACGATGTATATGTTTATGGCATTTGTCGTGTGGAGTTGTCTCCCCTGCTTGATACATGTATGAAAAAGCTACATTCAGTTAAACTGTTGTGAAATAAAAACCATGTATTTACTATTTTAACTGGGAGAGGAGACCTTTCTGAACTTCATATCTATTTATTAACTCAAGGTTTACTTCATAACTTTCTTCACATTTTTCTTCCTTCATGGAGAATTTTCTCACCCGAGGGGAATCTATTTTCAATTTTCTTGTTTGACTATTGTCGATTTCATTGTGGGATATGTGAGCTCTCGGCTCTTGTTTCAAGGTCACATAGTTACCAAGAGTTAAGCTCCTTTTAGTTTATCATTCAATATTCAATAGGTTTCATAATTGTTACGTTCTCATCAGCACAAAATCTTAGACCTTTCTCTGGATTGCTTGCTACCAATTGGGAGCAAGGCAATTAAACAGCCTTGAAATTTGGACCAGTGTAATTCTAGATGTACGGGCGTATATTGAAGCCCCTTGGGCTCTTGTTAAATATGATCTCTTTTTGTAAACCCAGTGTTTTCTTGTTTGAATATGCAATGTATATGTAGATGATGGGATCGAACATGGGACTGTCACCTGTAGTTATGATGTACTTGTAGGGATATGATCGAACATGGGACTGTCACCTGTAGTTATGATGTACTTGTAGGGATATGATCGAACATGGGACTGTCACCTGTAGTTATGATGTACTTGTAGGGATATGATCGAACATGGGACTGTCACCTGTAGTTATGATGTACTTGTAGGGATAGGATCGAACATGGGACTGTCACCTGTAGTTATGATGTACTTGTAGGGATAGGATCGAACATGGGACTGTCACCTGTAGTTATGATGTACTTGTAGGGATAGGATCGAACATGGGACTGTCACCTGTAGTTATGATGTACTTGTAGGGATATGATCGAACATGGGACTGTCACCTGTAGTTATGATGTACTTGTAGGGATATGATCGAACATGGGACTGTCACCTGTAGTTATGATGTACTTGTAGGGATAGGATCGAACATGGGACTGTCACCTGTAGTTATGATGTACTTGTAGGGATAGGATCGAACATGGGACTGTCACCTGTAGTTATGATGTACTTGTAGGGATAGGATCGAACATGGGACTGTCACCTGTAGTTATGATGTACTTGTAGGGATATGATCGAACATGGGACTGTCACCTGTAGTTATGATGTACTTGTAGGGATAGGATCGAACATGGGACTGTCACCTGTAGTTATGATGTACTTGTAGGGATAGGATCGAACATGGGACTGTCACCTGTAGTTATGATGTACTTGTAGGGATATGGGAACATGGGACTGTCACCTGTAGTTATGATGTACTAGATGATCGAACATGGGACTGTCACCTGTAGTTATGATGTACTTGTAGGGATATGATCGAACATGGGACTGTCACCTGTAGTTATGATGTACTTGTAGGGATATGATCGAACATGGGACTGTCACCTGTAGTTATGATGTACTTGTAGGGATATGATCGAACATGGGACTGTCACCTGTAGTTATGATGTACTTGTAGGGATATGATCGAACATGGGACTGTCACCTGTAGTTATGATGTACTTGTAGGGATATGATCGAACATGGGACTGTCACCTGTAGTTATGATGTACTTGTAGGGATAGGATCGAACATGGGACTGTCACCTGTAGTTATGATGTACTTGTAGGGATATGATCGAACATGGGACTGTCACCTGTAGTTATGATGTACTTGTAGGGATAGGATCGAACATGGGACTGTCACCTGTAGTTATGATGTACTTGTAGGGATAGGATCGAACATGGGACTGTCACCTGTAGTTATGATGTACTTGTAGGGATAGGATCGAACATGGGACTGTCACCTGTAGTTATGATGTACTTGTAGGGATATGATCGAACATGGGACTGTCACCTGTAGTTATGATGTACTTGTAGGGATATGATCGAACATGGGACTGTCACCTGTAGTTATGATGTACTTGTAGGGATAGGATCGAACATGGGACTGTCACCTGTAGTTATGATGTACTTGTAGGGATATGATCGAACATGGGACTGTCACCTGTAGTTATGATGTACTTGTAGGGATATGATCGAACATGGGACTGTCACCTGTAGTTATGATGTACTTGTAGGGATATGATCGGACATGGGACTGTCACCTGTAGTTATGATGTACTTGTAGGGATATGAATAGTGGAAGATATTGACTTTATATGACATATTTGTGTTTCCACTTGTTTGTCGTTTATATGATTTTGCATACATGTTTTCATTCCTCTCATCAATCTGTGCCACATGTCAAAATTCCATCTAGCAAAACTATTATCTGTCCTATAGCAATTTGTTTCTGTCCTATTGAACAGAATATCTGTCCTATAGGATCCTATAGGACAGAATTGCTTGTCCTATAGAATCGTATAAGACAGAACTTTCTGTCCTATAGGATCCTATAGGACAGAACCACATTTCCTATTGAATCCTATAGGACAGGTATTTGTCCTACAGGATCCTATAAATTTTGAAATCCTACTGGATCCTATAGGAATTGTTTTCTATTCTAATATACTGTAGACTGTATCCAGTGAGTAATGAGACTGAGGTGGGTGGATTTATCTAAAGATATTGAGGGATCACGAGAGGTATCCTATTGTCTGGGCGACAACCCGATAGTGCGCAAGCTGACATTCAAATATCGATCACTGTATGTTGTCACTTTCGTGATACCCATGCAGGATGGGCCCTTCTGTAGGAAGTTGTTGAACTCAAACCCCCTCTGTCGCGACAATTTCGAATTTTGATCTCGCGTGAACTCACGATCTTCAACGCGACTTCACTGAAACTTTAACACGGATCCACATTTCCAGTTTCAATGATTATCACTCCAAATGTACTGAACAGAGGACAGAGCAGAGCATGGGGCAGCGTCATGCTGAAATCAGCGACGCTCGGCTGCACTGACCGCGTTCTTAAACCAAATTCAGATTTATCAAATATGTATCAAATCCAAGATATACAAAAATATTATGTTGACGTCATGCGACCCAATTCTGAATTATAACGCGATACACACCTATATTCCTTGAATGTCCGAATTTCCGTTTAGCGTAATACTGGTCGATTTTCATGATCATCAGTTAGATAGATATATGGACCCATCTCAGTAGGTTAGTTGGTATTCAAGAATCCCATTCAAATACTAAGGCTTCCAGTCCGAGATTTCTCTGGTAAACCTACAATAACGACGTCATTTCAAAGTCTTGGATGACTACGACTTCATATTGTTCAAGATTCTGTGGCCAAAGGCATTTCAATGGTCTCACATGTTGAACGCCGTTCATTACCGTACCGTACCTTTCAATTGTAGGCCTGCTGCAGTGTAATTACGGGTTCCTGGAAAGCTTTCACACCGAAGTATCTTATCATCGGCTAAAACGCTGATAGTCGTCATGAATGTATAATGGCGCATTATGGCGATCTTGGGAACCGTTTTCCTCCTGCTTTGTATCGGTAATAATCTTCCGATCTTGTCACAGACATTCTGTATATGGACGGCTGCTTGTGTTTCTTGGAATTTATTAATATATTGGTATTCTGAAAATATAGAGAACGGTCATTATAATTTTGTACTACGTGTATTGCAGTTGACAGTCATTTATGTCATGTTAGATCACCAGTTATTCACAGAATTCCACAATGATCTATTACTCGTAGGAAAGCTTTGAATATGCAAGAATAAGCATGAGAAACATTCCAATGTGAAACTTTAGTTCAGCAGGGAATGCGTATTAAGAGGAGTAACTTTGGAAACTCATATATTGCGGGGTAGTACACCTATTTCACAAACTCATATATTGCGGGGTAGTACACCTATTTCACAAACTCATATATTGCGGGGTAGTACACCTATTTAACATGGAAATGTCAATGCCTGTTAAAATAATTACGCGGAATGTGCAATAGATCAACTATCTTCACCCATGTGACAAAAAACAACAACAACAACAGCATCACGACAGTGCACATCATATCAAGTTGTTTAAAGCTTACTCAATCAAAATTTGAGAATCCCTAAGTGTGTAATATTTGCCGATGGTTAAGTCTCATTTGTGCCCTTATCTGGTGTCCCATGTTCACGGTAAAGGTTCTGGACAGCTGAGCCTACAGGAGACGGCCCAGGGTATAATGTACCCATCTTGTTGGGGCAAAACATAGAATTATATAGGGTTTAGGTTAGGTTATAGAGTTAGGATTAGTCTCAGGCTAAGATTTAGGGTTACGGTTTGCATTTAAGGATTGTATCTAAATCTTCATTCATTCACAGCCATTGCATTCAAGGATTGCACGCAGAACGGCACATGGTGGAAGCACCCAGAAAGTAACCACCCATGGACAAACTATACCCTGTGTGTACATAATCTAGAGGTAAGAAATTAGTATTGAACTCTCCCAACTGAGTTTCGGTTGCATATACCCTTATCTGTTCGCATTTTCGATATGCGTTGTCACTATTCTGAGAAGAAAACGGACCCAAACGAAAGCGTTGGCCTATCACAAGAAGGATAATATCGGCTGTATAGTGAGGGCGTGAAAAGATTTCAGCGTCAAAACACGCATTGATTAATCGACATTTATATTTTGGACGATGAATGCCTATTGAACGCCAGATCTGCTTCCTGAATTTCTCCATTTACCAGCTTATTATCCTTGATACATCTGATAAATTTGGTAGTACAATCCAAATTAGGCCATAATTTGTTCTCTGAGGCCGCTATGCAAAGCAACCAGCGGAAGAACTGGTGTATCTCGTCAAAATTCTTCCTTAAAATGATAGTGATTAGATCTGTACTTCCCATTCTTGTCTGTTATTTCTGTTCCAAGAAAATAAATCGTGTGTGCTAAAATCAATATTGAAGTATCTTATTGGAACCGGAACTAATAAGAGACGAGTATAATTGTGATAACGTTGATTCGGTTGATTTCATTGTCTCGCCTTTATTTCATTAGCCGAAAAGGGCCAATCACCCTACAGATATCTACATGTAATGTATCGGATAGCGGCTTCTTCCCTCAATACAATTGATCTCTAGCTTCACAGTCCCTTGGCAAAAAAAAGTGTTTGGGGATGAAGGCTTTTTGTCATCTTTTTATTTTATTTTTATTCTTTCGCACAGAACAAATATATCCATATTTTGTGGCACACCGATGCAGTTCTGATGAACCAAGACTTATACATCAATCATTTTTTATTACTTCTTACATGACGCTTATGGACATTGTGTACGCTCTGGTCGTAAATGAGCTTCTGTGTAGTTTTATACAATTTGCTTGAAACCAACAATGTTCTTTGAATTACTTGAAGAGCCTGCCTTCAACAATGCTATCTCCGTCAAATAAAACAAAAACAAAAAATGACTCCGTGTTCACTCATAATTTTGGCAAAACTTTGAGAGAGAAATGTGTGAAAACGAAAAAAAAACAAATATATATTATTGTTATTATTTTTTTTTTTTTGCTGTCGTTGGTTAAAAGGGTTGACGCTGCGTTTATAAAAGATGAGGTGGCGGTTCCTGTGAAGCTATGTATTAGTTTTATTCAGCCTAAATAACTGTCAGTCCTATACTTCCCTGACTCAACTTGATGAACAAGGAGAGGACCGACCCTGCTCACTGTCAGTCCTATACTTCCCTGACTCAACTTGATGAACAAGGAGAGGACCGACCCTGATCACTGTCAGTCCTATACTTCCCTGACTCAACTTGATGAACAAGGAGAGGACCGACCCTGATCACTGCCAGTCCTATACTCCCCTGACTCAAATTGATGAACAAGGAGAGGACCGACCCTGATCACTGTCAGTCCTATACTTCCCTGACTCAACTTGATGAATCAGGAGAGGACCGACCCTGATTAAGTTGACTCACGTACTGTTTGTTGTTACTCAATCTAGGTAAACCGAGATAGTAAATCAGGGGAATACCATCTAGACGTAACGCTATGAAAACTTCGTGTGAAATGTTCGCCGATATTCTGCGAGATCCCATAATAAGCCAATCGTGACAATTTCTAACTTTTCTCTGACAATGATTGACGTTTACTTCACGGAGATTAACATCTTCGCGCGGCACTATCTTTTGATATTTTCTACCCCCTAACAAAGCCAGACTTTTCGGCGGGAGTAAACTCTTTGATCGTCACGGTATACCATAGACACTGTCTGGAAATGGTCCCATATTTGGATACTGTTTCCCGATAATGTTTATACATTGGTCCACGTTCTACCGTGTGTAATTACGGTGGGCGTGATTTCAACAAGCTAGCCACCCGATTGGCAAACAAATGTAGTTTCAAGTTCGCATGGGATTTATATAGGGCAGAATTGAAGGAGACAAACTCTTCAAAACTGACGTCGTCATGCGCTGGTGTTTATCTCCTGTGCTGCAAAACTTTGAGTGTACCTTATAGGATCAAAGAGGAACCCTATTCATTTTGAGGTCAAAAGGTCAACGGTCAGGGTCACTGTGGTTGAAAAATCAGTAAATGTTATATGTTTGTGGTTACAAGTACAGTTCAGAGATGGGGATTGTGATCTCAAACAAGGAGCCAGGCCTATATTTTTATCTCTCTGCCAAGTCTGGCCGAAGGGTATTGTTTGCTTGGTCCTACTGTCACACCATATCTCTTGAAGGATTATAGCCAGACTTTCTAAATCCATACAACATATGCAACTGGCGATGGAACAGAAGAATAGTGAGGATGAATGACCTTGACCTATTTTATCTCGGTCAAATTTGTGTATTGGTGTCACCTTTGAAGGATTACGTCTAAGCTTTTCAAATTCATATTATTTAACTGGGTATTGACTAGAAGCCTTTCTAATTTGACTGACCTGTACTTATTTTATCAAGGTCAAATTCCTCTTCTTGCGGTATTCCGAGGGATCATGGCTCGGCTCTTCAAATTTACGCTACATTACATTTGCAACTGGTGATTAATTAGAAGCCAATTCAAGTGGACCGACCTTGACCTATTTTATCAAGATCAAAGTCTAGTTTGTCGACACGCCAGGTTGAGCTGATCAGAACCTGTGTGTCAGATTGTTAGTTCTTCCCTTAAAGGGGATGGATCAGAACCAATCATGTAGTTGTTGTTACACATTTGCTTGGAAAAGTTACCTCGAAGTTAACTAATCCTAGAGATTTGGGGCTGTTTTGATGCGATCGTATGTGAAACTAATCGGTATTTGAAAAAGAGAGTGCTCAAACCCGTTCATGATCTAGTATTCTTCGCAGACCTTTTGAGTGATGAACGTTGGCCAGCTTTGCATAAATGTACAACAGTCTGACCAACAGATGTATGAAGTTTTCGATCTCTATGATTTGTTTACTGAAGATATTCAGACTTTTCCAAGGGTGACAGCAAGAACGTTGCAACATTCAGAAACAACAACATGACCTCTCCGGTCCATCCCCTTACTATAGATTCCCATGTTATGAACACGTGACGAGTGGTGTAACAAAATGAATTTTTGTGGTTCTTCTTCTCTCGTAGGATGACAAGCAGGTTGTTTATATTTATATCGCCGGGTATTCCATCTCCATCTTCTTTCTCGCCATCGCCTTGGGAATCTTTTTCTACTACAAGTAAGTGTATATATATATATATATATATATATGTCTTCTTTTTTTGACAAAATGAGTTCTCCATATTCTTTAGACATGGTAGGTCCAACCGCGGACGTCTACTCCACCCTCTGCCATACATGACACGAGTATATCGCCCCAGTATTGACGGTGTAATAGACTCCCCTGCCCTCATGATCTCGGGTCTCTATTCCATTTTAAAGGTTGGAGACTGACAGCTGAAGCTATAGGGGACGACACAGGGTAATGTTTTCTCTTGAATTGATTTAAGCATGGACGCATATATGATTTGGGTTGGGATTAGTTTAAGGGTTAGGGTCAATCTCGAACACCAGAAACAACCGGTTCTGCCATCCCTACATTTTCTAGCGGAGAGCTACCCGTCCTGGTGAAATTTGGGGTTTAAGGTTTGGTTAAATGTAGGAATAGATTTCGAGGTTAGGGGGTATTAGTTGAACCATACAATTGGAATCCGTCCTGGAGGACAACTGACCCCTCACACCATTTAGACTGATAAACAACCCGCATTCTCTCATGTCTCGTTATGTTGGGCCAGTATAGACAAACCCAGAAGCAAATCAACTAATGTATCATTGGATTATACTAACCAGACGGAAATGGCACGCGTCAAACAGCCTACACACTAGACTCTCTCAAGGTCCCTACACACGCAAGACGTAATGCAAAGGCACCATTATGGGTGTGACTAATTATGTACATTTCACAGCCTGGATATTCAAATTCCAGCATCAGCTCATCTTCCGCGATGTAACACTCGATTTTTTTTTGTAATCTGCGCGAACGTAATACATACTAATCTTACTGTGCAACTACGTCACATCATGTGATATAAGGAGAGAAATGGCGGTCAATGCATTCTAGCCAGTCTAATATTAATGTTGCAGACTTCTAGTTCATTTACTTCTGCCTCCGCCGGTTATCTGATTGAAGGAGGGTTGTTATTTGTATGATGGCTTTCGATTAGTCTATTTCATTCGTATGTAACGTCTGAACTTGTCTTTGTCAGAATATTCCTCCAATTACGACAAGACCAAGCGAAAAACTCAGCATAGCATGGTATTTTGCTGAACAATTTCAAATAGTGAATCTTATACCGTAAAGTTCATGCACCAGAAAAAGGTAAACCTTTTTACAGATCCGGGTTGCTGTCTCATAGTTTATTATTTAATAAAATAGAGTTCTGTCCATATATAGTTGCTACGTAAATAACGCCAAACGAGTTTTGAAATAAAACGTTAGTCCAATCGTGTGGCTAGTTGAATTATAACTTACAAACGACGCCCTTTGCCGGTAAAACAGAAACACCTGAATATCAATCAATCAATCGTTATTTTACGTCGTTTTTTGTACAAGGAGTAACATGAGCCAAGAATGGCTACATTTCACCGACAAAAGAAATACACAAGAATATAATATATAAAAATGTGATTCAAGTGCAACAATGTTAAATATATATACTAGTATTATGTACTGAATTTGAGTTGCTTATCTTATAAAAAAATTAAAAAAAATTGACGGACACGACAGAAAAAGTGAATAACGCGAATAAGTGATATCCAAAACAAGGCATTAATTCCAGTTATGATTCTAAGGTTGCTTTGTCCCGAGGACGTTAAGGAAATGTATGATATATCGCCACTCCTTCCGATTCCGGACTGTGCATTGTTGGTATATAGACGAAACCATACATTGTCCCAATCAATCCTTCGAGCAACGCCTACATTATGTCAACTCCTGGATGACCTTGGAATAATATCTCAGATATAATAAGTCTTAAGTGCGGGGTCTGTCTTTTATAAAGAATGGTTTTTATAATGACTTATGCTCGTTTAGTATTCGGCTGTATCCGATGTCTACGTATTGATCGACAGTCGTCCAGTTATTGCATTAACTTTGGAAGATTGCCGCTTCTTCGAAATTGGAGCTTTGGCCGAATTTCTAGCGCTCGGGGGAATGTTATTTGTGTCAAACTGTTTGTAAAACAATGATATACGATTGTGCATTATTAATATGGCGTCCCTGCAGTATAAGTATATACGAGAGGAAGATTAAGTAAGACATTGCCAAAGAATGAATCGCCCTTGGCTGATATTGATTTTTTTTTATATGCTAAAGTTATAACCAACTGTGCCAAGGAACGCTGTTCTTATTTTAACCAAATGTTTATTCATCTTGTATGTGAAATCAGTCAGATCAAGGCCACTCCAGGGGGGCAACAATTATCAAACATGTACCTTTCTCGTTTTGCTCGAGATGCCTTTATTGACTCTATTTAGGAGGCCTTGGAGAATTACTGGGTATAGAATCTATATTGCCACGAAATTACTTCGCGTGATATTTGTGGATTGGTGGACATCTTGAAATACTATAGACTATAAATGATAGACTTGTTGCATAAGTAGCATCCACCTTGATCATGTAAAATATACAACGGTGATATATCGAGCACGTGCACTCCTGTAGAGTTAATCAGATATATACGCTCATTCTGAACAGTACCATGGGTGGGTTTAGTTAGTGCTGATTGAGAAAACCTTGGGGAGAATGGAGAATTAGATCATCTCTCCCGTCCCCGAGAAATAGCGGGTTTGTTGACGAGTACGGACATAGTCACCACGTGTCATAAAGCTATTAAATATTCATGAGATGAGGTCACTGAATGTGACCTACTGCTGGAGAATATAAGATCCTGTAGCGCCATATACATCCGGGGAGCGTTGCTAGAACATGAATTACCTGGATTGTTTCCATTGTCACAAACAGGCCTCAATACCTCGTTGCTGACACTTAAAGTGTCGTTAGCTTAACTCAAGAATTGGCCGCTCTGATCACGCAAATGAAGCAAGCCCTGACGTATGTCCTTGCACTTTGAGGAATATTTCACAGACAATGGGTGACATGACTAAAAGATGCCTTGGATATGTATAATTCAGTTCTATTCGTTTCTTACAGACAGCTGCAATGTGATAGAGTGCTGATCCACCAACACCTGTTCGTCTCCTACATTCTGAGTGGGATTGTCTGGATCCTCAGTTATAAACTCGTCTACTTAAACACCGCCATTCTCATCTCTAACCCGGTATGTCTACCGCCATTATATTTTCCCCGGTGGACCAGTTTTCCAATCAGGGACCATAATTTTCTCTGCAAAAGAGACTGTTTTCTATTTGCCAGTTGAGAACTGTCTGGTTCCTCTTGCGGAAACTGATCAGTACACTGTCTAATGGAGAACAGATTTGATCGTTCACCAATAGCCTTATTCAGACAAGATTTTATCTCCCTTATACCACTAGAGGCGCAGTGGTGCAGGGAACTTCCGGTAAGCACTGAAGGATCTCGCAATTAGTTTAAGTTATTAACTATTCAATTATTCCTGAATATCAAATTTAAAATGTATACAAGAACTACGAGTATATGTAAAAACCGAAGACAGATATTTCCCGTCATAAAATAGTTTCATTTTAAATAAATAGTTTGGAATAGTTTCTCAAGAGTTTCTGGAAATAATTGCAGAGACCTTTGATAAAAGTGAAGCCGACTTATCAAAACACATTCGTATGCCTCCGATCTCAAAGAGCGACGGTGATTCGGGGGGAGGAGGGGATAACACACTTTTTGAATAGAGCTTTTTGTCCCTTATTCTGGATTTGCCATCTTCTCGAGACAAGGCTAGTCCACACAAGCTCTATTTCACCGCTTATAAAATTTGCCCGCCGTCTAATGAAAAAAGGAGCGCCACCTCGGGTGTGATCTGATCTCTGAATCTCATGAACTACGAGTTACCACCTTCATAGTGTCTGGCTTGAGAGACCAATAAGAACAGCCATACCAACCTCCTTCACCATCATTGACCAACTGCGCGAACCCAGTCAATCAAAGATTTGCCTGGATTATGATTACATTGGGCGGTAATCGCCTGTTGTCGGAGTTGATTACATCCGGTTGTCAATAGCCAATTTTGTTGTTGATAGCCGCGCAGCTTGAATTTTCATTTGACAGCCGAATAGCATCTTTCTCTTGAAGATAAACCCTTGTTTATCGCACACTCTTTTAACTTGTCGATTTCTGTAAGCTGATAGGCCACAGGTACTTCTGGTTGGCTGAAGCTTCGTACTCGTAAAAGATGCGAGCTCATATCTAGCGATTTGTAACCTGACATGTGAGAATGACGGACAAGATGACGTCCTCACATGAGCTATGTGATATCGATTTCGGAAGTTGGCGGCACTTGTTTAGCCTTTGATCAGCATAGCCTCTGATCGCCACTAATTAACCCGATTTTCGAGATCATGCCTTGGAAATATGGATTTCCACCTTGGCGCCAGTGGCGCGACAAATAGTTCGTGAAAACTGAAGCGGTTGCATCGTGTTTGAATAATCGTTTTGTTGACTATTCCAGGTCTGGTGTCGTGTGGTTCACGTGGCAACTCAGGTTTTCACCACGTGTAATTTCTTTTGGATGTTTTGTGAAGGTCTTTATCTCCATACCATCATAGTAACTCCATTTAGCCCTGGGACCAAACTCATGCTCGTCTGCTACGCGATAGGATGGGGTGAGTTATGTTTCGGTAATTTGTACAATAGGATGGGGTAAGTTACACGATAGGATAAGAGAAGTTATACAATATCTTAGGGTACTTTATGCAATAGGATGGGGTAAGTTATGTTTCGGTAATTTATACAATAGGATGGGGTAAGTTACACGATAGGATAAGTGAAGATATGCAATATCTTAGGGTACTTTATGCAATAGGATGGGGTAAGTTATGTTTCGGTAATTTATGCAATAGAATGGGGTAAGTTATGTTTCGGTAATTTATACAATAGGATAAGTGAAGATATGCGATATCTTGGGGTACTTTATACAACAGGATGGGATAAATAACACGATACGGTGGGGTAAGTTATGGTGTCGAATGGGGACCTGCCAGCATAATATCAACTATCCAATCAGAGTCTGTGATTGCCACTTCCTGTTTACCAATTTTGGCCCAGTTAGCCAATCAACTGGCATCTTCTGCTCTTAGCCTCCCATTGTTCGATCTCTCAGAAAAGCAACTTGGAAGTGGTATACCATGCAATAATAAGATTGCGAATTAAAGACCGAATTGGAATCGTCTATCGAGGCGAGTGTTCAGACGGTTTGGACAGTGGTCAACAGTAATTGGACCTTTTTTCCATTATCAGTTTCACCAGTGCTCCCGACAGCTATATACACTGGGGTCCGCGCCATTGATGATCAATTCAACAATCGGTGAGTGGTTTACACCTTTACCTTTAAACATAATGAATGACCAAAACATATCAGCTTTGCTTCTGGGAACTCGATCTGGGCAACGGGTCAGACACACAGCTGTCGGCTGTAGTGTCTAGCTACTTACTGCTCGTACAATGTATGTTATTAACTCAATGTTGAAAGGAGGACGTGTCTTTGTGCGTACCTTTTGCTCAGAACCGTTTGGGGTCATTAAAAGCCTTTCAAGCTTCCTGACTCCACCCCCCACCGAAGATTCATGCCGTAAAAATTCAAGGGAAATACGAAGGTCTCACAATCCATAAAAGTTTGCTGATTCGAAAGCCAGGCTTCATCCTAATCAGCGCACCGGGAACTATTTGAATGTATTTCTTGTAATATTGCGTATTTTCAATTCAAGTTGTCTGTGCCTTTCATTGACACTTACATTACACGACCTGTCTCAGAATTACTTTCCTCGGTTTCTGAGAAAATCACCACGCTGGTAATCTGGATATGTCTTGGTGATACCATCTGTCCAATCAAAGCAATCGTACTTCCACTCTCTAATTTAATTTCATAAAAAAACATTAATCCTTCCAGCTGATTCGATACTGAACTTTTCATTAGTTTCTTCGTATGACGGGAGTCGTTTTCAAGTGTCATTGGCAGTAGTTTGTAGGTGTTGTAGGTTGTTTTTTTCGATATAACAGGGTGATTTTAATGTGTAGCATATGAGTAGTTTTTATCCCATCGGCATATATGCCGGATGGGATCATGTCGTCACGCTGTCCGGCTGGCTGGCTGGCTCGATGAACGACGTGACCGCTCTAAAATGCGAACCGTTCCAGCTAGAGTCTTCAAATTTGGTATACTGCATTGTTGGGTGGTGAAGCACAAGCCTACACAGTAAAAAATAATTTTCTTGTAAATTTCTTGAAATTTCTTAGATTTTCTTGAATTTCTTAAATAAGAAAAATACATTATTTCCTCTGTGATACAATGTTTAGAAAGTTCCGAACAATAATTATTATGACGTTTTGGGGGATAGTTTCTGGGAGTTATTGGGCATTTCCAAAGTTTATAAATCTGTTTCAATTTCTGTCTTGTCAGTAAGATATGATTTTTTTCTCAAATGAGAAAAAATAAGAAAAACCTTCCAATTTCTTGAAATGGGAGACTGACAAGAATTATTTTCTTACAATTTCTTAAAATTTTGAGAAAATTTAAGATAATAATTCTTGTGATTTTTGTGGTTTCCATGGCAACATAACGAAAAATATCCACATTACGACGTGAATGCTCTAAAAGCCGAACCGTTGCAGCTGGAGACTTCAAATTTAGTATACAGCATTGTTGCATGGTAAAGCACAAGCCTATTGAAATTGGGGTCATTTTGGTGGTTTTTGTGGTTTCCATGGCAACATAACGAAAGATATCCAAATTACGACATGAATGCTCTAAAAGCCGAACCGTTGCAGCTGGAGACTTCAAATTTGGTATACAGCATTTTGCTGCATGGTAAAGCAAAAGCCTATTGAAATTGGGAACATTTTGTTGATTTTTGTGGTTTCCATCGCAACATAACGAAAAATATTCACATGACGACGTGAACGTTCTAAAAGCCGAACCGTTGCAGCTGGAGACTGGTATACAGCAATGTTGGGAGGTGCTATCTTCTGTGAGAGACGCTTTGCAACATCAGATGAAACCACTTCAACAGCTATTCAATGTTTCCCATACTGTTATCGCAATGATGGTTCTCCAACAACATACAGATCTGCGTATGGAACAGCCGTTTACAGTGAACAAACCATCGTTTCTGGTATACAGACTATGAACAGACACTCTGTCGAAATCACTATTTTCCAACCAAGTTCCCAGGTAACTGTTTATAAGCCTCCCAGAGTCAACAATAATCATCTCATCACTGCTCTACAGGACGCTCTCACCACCATTCTTCTGCTGTAATAATACTTGGTGATTTCAACATCGATTGGAAATCCCCTTCAGACCGACAGATGATAGAGAAATACATGGTTTCACAACTCGGTTTCACACAGAAGATCAGCAACTTTGCAACGGACAACAACACAACCATTGACCACATCTACTGCAACCAACCTATACTTTCTGCTGGAACACTTGAGACTTACTACAGTTATCACAAACCTGTGTGGGTCAACATCAACAAAACTGTAGATCATCTGTAACTCCTGAGAAAAGAAAACGGACATAGACTAACTGAGTTCCAACAATCCGGAGTACCTGTCTACCTCAGTATCACATCCATGCACCCAATACCAGGGTTTGCAACAATTCCATCATCTGTATAATACACCTGGTCCTATCGTACTATCTCGTTAACATTTTACATTAACCAACAATACATGTGAACATTTCCTCACATATAATTGAGAGCCACTTTAATGCTCCTCTTATCAGAGCGGGTGGTTGGTGTGTGCCCGCCACTTCTTATATCTAGTTGTCTCTAGCCAACTTTCCATACAAATAAACATGACTGTTTTCCCCCCAACTACTTCTGTTTCCCCTTATTGAATGCCCTTCGTCTGTCTATACCGGAGATTTATATTGCTCATGTGAAAGAGACGGCAAGTTCACACTAGGCCGATGGGATCAAGTGTGGCCGTGGCCTCTAGTCAAGTATCTACTCAAGTGCTTGTAGAAGTAATTTTTACCCCTCGGCCATTTTGGCCTCGGGGTATTGTCGTCGTCATATACGTCCGTCATTTTAGGCAAAACCGCTTGAGATACAGTGACCAAATTTTGGAAACATATTTACGTAGCTATAATTACAAGCGTCTAGTCCGTCATTCATAATCCAGCCGTCGTCCATTAGAGAATATCCTCGTCCATAATCCAAAGACCTATTCCATTTTCCATATAACAGTATTAGCACCAAATTCAAAAAGACAATCATGGTATACATAAACATAGGCTTGTTTCCTGCAAGAGAGAAGCGGTCAACAGTTTTCAATGATGCCGGCAAGACATCATGATGTTCCAAAAATATCAAATCCGTATCGTTGATCAGTATTCTTAATCCATAATATTCGTTATAGGGTCTTCATCTAAAAAATGATGTATCTCAGTCACGCTTTGATTGTGACTGTTCATATGAGCACCATGAGGATCTTGAAGTACATGGGTTCATACGGCCCCTAGCCCCGGGTTAAGCGGAATTAGACACAAGTTACGAAACGTAGCGCCATAGATCTTGCACGCTACGCTCGTATTTTGCTATCAACATGCGATATGTATCGCCAAATTTGAGAAACTTTGAGTGTAGGCGCTTGGTGGAATAGCCCTGTTTTTTAAGTTTCTGCACCAATGTGTGGTGACGTTGATTAAAATCGTCACATTTAACACAGGATCTAGCAAATGCTACCAAGCGAGATATGTATACGCCATATGCAGGTCCCACTGGAATATTACTGTCCAGAAAGGGATAGTTTACGATGTCGAAATTGTAATCATCTCTTTTGTCATAAAGTCGACGAGAGAGAACGCCCGCTTCATTTTTATAGAGATATGAATCTAAATATGATGTGCCTGTAGGGCTGTCTGTAGTTTCCTTCAAATCCAGTGAAGGTGGATATATATCCTTCACTGCGTCATTTATATAGCGATTATCCACAGCGAGAAGATCGTCTATATGGCGTTTGGTGAATGAGAAGGAACGGGCTTTGAATGGATCGGTTTTTGAAAGCGCCTGCATATAGTCATATTCATAAGAGAACAGATACAGGTCAGCCAACAGGGGTGCACAATTAGTACCCATTGGAATACCTATATGCTGCTGATATAAGTCAGACGCCTATCGAAAATGGCTCCGCTCGGCCCATATTTTAGAGAGTTAAGCCCCTTTACAGATGTATTATTTTTGTCATTTTGTGATTTATACTTGAATGTAACCAACTATATCTGTACAACTGTGTTTGATACAACTACTACATTTTGGAAACTTACTTATATAGCTGAATTCTAGAAGCCACCATAAAATTAGTCACCTCAGCCAGTATTTCACGGAGTTATGCCCCTTTTAAGGTGCAATAATCTCTGATTTTATAATATCTACTTGATTTTAATCGACTATCTATAATTAACTGTTTTATCTAGTTTTATTCTAGATGCCTACAAAACAATTAGTCATCTCGGCGCATATTTTATGGAGTTATGCCCCTTTTCGGATGTAATAATCTCTGATTTGTGATATATTAGTTGAATGTACAAGTTATATCTGCAGATACGTGTTCGGTACAGCTACGAAATTTGAAAACTTATTTATGTTGTTGTATAGTAGAAGCGTACACAAAAATCGTCTCGCCCCTTATTTTATGGAGTTACGCCCCTTTTCGGGTGTAATAATCTTGGATATGCTTGAATGTAGTCAGCTATATCTGCTCGGTACAGCTACCAAATTTCGGAAACTTATTTATCTACTTGTATTTTAGAAGCCTACTAAAAATTGTTCGCCTCGGCCCACAGAGTTATACCCCTTTTTGGATGTAATAATCTATGATTTTGTGATATATGCTTGAGTGTAGCTGTTATATCTGTAGAGTTAATGATATGCTCTAAAAAAGACAATGCTGGATTATTAGTAAATACAGCCATAATATGTTGCACATTCTCGGCATATTTCTCAATTGCTTGGGAGAAGCTGAGGAGTTTTGCGAGTCTCACCCTCATGTTAAGAATTACGGGAGCAGTTTTCAAGTGTTGTGGGAGTAGTTATCACGTATCGTGGGAGCAGTTTCCAAGAGCCGTAAGAGTAGTTTATCACGGGAGCTGTTTCAGTATTTTTCATCTATCGCGTCGTTTTAACGCTTAAAATGGTGACTTTTACTCCTTTTCAACACTTTATTCAGTGTTCCGAGTGCGTCAATTTTAAGGGTTTTGGTAGGGTGTTTTTCGTTCAAGTTCAAGAGTATAAACTAGTAAAACTCGATGCTAATATATGTATTCTCTCACATTAATGTTGAATAATAAATATCGGGTATTATAAAGCTTGAAACGCGTTTACATTGCTTTCCATTTGTTACCTTTTTCAGATGTTGGATTGTTCGCAGTGACCTGCAATATATAGTACAGGGGCCAATCATTTTATCTTTACTGGTTCGTATTCATTCTATGCACTTCCTCTCTACAACAGACTCAATCATAACATCGGAATAATAACGCGACAGCACCGGCCTCGCTAGACTTTTTATCCCAGATAAACATTGCAGTGAACTTACAGGCGATTGGTCGGTATGTTAACCATCCTACCATTGGTTGGTCGGAAAATATGGCGGATTCTGTCGAACTAGATGTGGCATCTGAGTTTCAACCAAATGCGGACGAATAACCAACGTAAGTCTTTCACGATATGTACCAGGTTGGTGATCCGAACTTCAAAGTATTGATACACGTTAGATACCTCACTCTTTAAAGCCTGTGCCTTTCCATCAAGGCTCCACAAAACTCGGTGTTGCACAGTCTGACGAACATTTGATGGTTGGAGACAAGGTTAACGGCCAGTCGCGAACGCCCGGCTTCAGTTTCGCGATAGACCAAGGTACAAGCGAAAAGAAAATGTATAGTTTACCCTAATCAGAAAGTATCAATTTGTTAGTGTCCATTGTTTCTTTCGAAATGAAATAATATTTATCGATCCTGAATATTTTGAAAGTGGCCCTACAATATTTTCGGGGAATGGAATGAAACTGTCCCCTTCTAAAGTCTACTTCGGGCGATTTACCAATATTTTTTTGTGATAAAATTTTAAAATAATAATAGTAAAATATTAAATCACTGAGCAGTCCGAAAAAACGCTGGTAATGATCACATAGCACCCATCGAAGCATGCATAGCGCCCTATTCAGATATGATACTTTATATAGTCTTCGTCAAATTTGTTGGTGTATCGAGAAAAAAAACTAACTTTGGTTGTAAACATTTCTGGTGAATTTAATTGATATGTGAATATATTCCCATGTATTTTTCATCGTATCTCTTGTAGTGTGCTAACACAATTGCCATATAGACAAAGTCCAGGAAACATCGAAGTTAATTAACCACATATTTCTCTTGATCAACAGATAATGGTTGTCTTTTTGAATTTAAGGACTGTTCACGGACTCCTTGTAGTCATTGTCCGTTCGTCTTCATGTTGTTCTTCTGCATCAAACGTCACTTATCGGCGCCAAACGATGTGGTATGTTTATTACAAGGTTTAATAGAGAAAAAACAGGATATTTTCCTGTTGTGTCAGAAAGACAACGCACAGTTGCTTTAGGTTTATAGGGTTTTCCTTTTTTGGCACTGGATGGCCCTTTTTTTTAAATAGGTGTCCTTTGGGGTTAAAATATTGAAACCCGGGCGCCTGGAGTCCCGGAGAAATGTATTTCTAACTGATCCACTCACGGGTGACTCACAGCTTCTCACAGCTTCTCACAAGTTTATGCAATTAGCATAAAATTGGCGTATAAATTAGTGGAGAAGCCCAGTGCTATCACCGTTTGCGTCTAGTATGAGCAAGACAAGGACAATTACAAGCGTCTAGTCTGTCATTCATAATTCAGCCGTCGTCCATTAAAGAATATCCGCGTCCATAATCCAAAGACCTATTTTATATTCCATATAACAGTATTATCACCAAATTCAAAAAGACAATCATAGCATACATAAACAAAGGCTCGTTTCCTGCAAGAGAGAAGCGGTCAACAGTTTTCAATGATGCCGGCAAGATATCATGATGTTCCAAAAATATCAAATCCGTATCGCTGATCAGTATTCTTAATCCATAATAATCGTTGTAAAACCATCTAGAGATTGATGTATCTGAGTCACGCTTTGATTGTGGCTGTTCATATGAGCACCATGAGGATTTTGAAGTACATGAGTTTGTTGCGTGGCACCCTTCAAATAAGGCAGGAACAATTGTTCGAGATCTTTCAAGGTTTATTATCGAACTAACAGGACATTATCCAAACACTGGTAATCGTTACATCAACGGTAACTCAAAGCACATGACACGGCGTTCGCTAACCGCTCACTTCACACACACCATTCCCTTCTCTCACTTCAACACAAGAGAGCTCTACTCCATCAACATTAACATGTCACCGAGAGTTACCTCCCTTACACCGTTAACATATATATAGCTCAGCTTATACGCGACAAGTTCATGCAGCCCCTAGCCCCGATAGACAGTCAGAGGTATCATACAGGGATATTGCCCAGCTCAGATTTGTTCGGGGGGGGGTTGCGTTCCAGAAGTTGACCGATTAAGATGCAGTGATATGCGTATAGACAAGAGCTGCGAAAGGAGTTCTCTGATCGCATCTAATGGATGCAAAATACTTCCATGACTATTGTAAACTTCTATCCGGTATCAGACTGCCCGGCAGTACCGTGCGTTTCAGGAATTTACTGTACGAAGCATCACTCGGGTTAGAGCAAATACTTAATGACAATTATGCACTCCATATCTAAAAAGTGCAGGAACGCTGGACTCGCATTGAATTTCCTCTAATTCCATGATTCTGATATTTAGATCAATGGAACACCTCTGCAGGAAGGTGATGGTCCAATAGTGTGCCAAGATTTTTTAGCTGTCTATGCCCAATACACATGAAAGCTGCATTTGTGGAAATATCGGACAGTGTCCCGCTTGTTGAGCATCTTTATGCAACTCACGGATGGCGTTCGGTCGATTTGGTCGATTGGTGACGTCCGACACAGAATATAAAAAACGACAATAACCACCACAAGTCTGGGAACATTGCAGTTGTTCAGTTCGAAAAAACAACAAGAGAAACGTGCGGTCGATCAGAATTCATGTTTCCAGGATTTTGTCTAGATTAATGATAGGATAACTGTGTTGGTATACTATAGATTTCCAATGCAGGAAGATTGAGGATCAAACCTCAATAGAATAAGAAATCCTCTGTAGACTCACGAGAATATTCATGGGATCGCTCAAATTCGCCAGAAATGTTTTATTCGTCAAAAAAAAATTCTCGATGCATCAACCATTTTAATGACGCCAGTTTTACTGCATTTAGCACTCTTTTTTTCAAACTAAATCAGCTGTGGAACAAAGACTACCATGGATAAAGAAGAAGATGTTAGGATTATCTCCACATCATTTGATCATTGTTTCCGACCAAACATTTTAGGTTTGAACGTCCAAAGCGCAGATATTTGCCGATCTGTGTAACCATTGGCGTGGGTATTCGCATTTCATTATTTTGTTTAATCCATCACTGGTGATAATTTTGCTTTATATAATTATTATTTTGACTATATATACACCACCAAGAAGCTGTTTTAAACATTACTTGTTTGTCCCCCTAAAATCCCCCAGTCATAAAGACGGCGGAGCGTTCGTTCATTATTTACTTTTAACGTTGTATTCTTGTGCAATTATTTGCCATTCAGCCGCATTGTGAATGAAAACAATGAGTGCTTCCTGATTGTGACGGGCTGTTCACCTGCCGTCAGAAATGTCACAGGGAAACTGTTTATGGTAAGGAAACTAAATTTTGCCAATTCTGACAAATAGTGAGAAATTGCTATGTTTAGCAACTGTATGAACTGAATCCAAGCGCTTGAAATGATAGATAATTCTTTTGACGATTTATGGATGTCGTCTGCTTCATTTATTCGCCAAGTTTATGAATACCACCAAAGCAGAACTTATATACCAAAGAATAAATAGTCTTTTATAAAATTTCATTGATTCTTTGGGACTTTTTTCTTATTACGGCCGTACAACACAGACGGACACTTTGATACATGATTAGGGTAAATATATATTTTCTTTTGGCTTGTAGTTTAGTCCATCTCTGAACTGAAACCAGGCTTTCGCGAGCTGCCATGTAGCTTGATTGACATCAATTGTTCGTCGGACTGTGCAACAGCGAGTTTTGTGCAGTTTTGTTGGAAAGACACACGACTTTAAAACGTGGAATACCTAACGTGTATCAATACCTTGAAGTTCGGACTGGAAGATATCGTGAAATACTTATGTTGGTTGTTGGTCTGTATGATCTGGGTGGAACTCGGCCGATGCCCCCGCTATTTCGCCAGAATTCGAAAAATATGGTTGAAGTACACGAAAATACTCAGGACATCCGATGAAATTCCGAAAATATCGAGGATTGTTTTTATCGTGTGAGCGAGGATGTTGCTGTCGCGATATCCCAGAGGCTTTGGTTGGGAGAAGACAAGAGCCTTGTCTGCATCCTAGTCTCATCCCATGTCAGTCTCGAAGTGTGAACGTAGAGATTGGCTTGGTATAATGAAGATGTGTTGACATGTACTTGTCATGGTTTTTCTCGGAATTCAAATGAACTACTCAGAACTTTGATATTTGAAAAGATTGAATATCAAGTCTAATATATGTTCTATCCAGATGTCACCATGAAATGATTACCCTTTTCACTGTTGAAAACATCCATTGTGATTGTTTGTTCTCCGCGATAAGTTGCTTGACTTAGTGTTGTATTCCTTGTTGTTCCATTAATAGGGGTCCGATTTTTGTCCTGCTTGGCTATCTCGTCAGAATTTTGCGTTATGAAGTTGCCAGCGACCACCAAAACTAAATTGAAGTGTACTGAACCGATGAATGATGGGTAATTAATCAGAAATTTGTCTAAATTGATTTCTTTTTGTCGTAATATGAGATTATCACTCTGACTGTTAGGAACATTTCATACTCATGTCAAAATTATCTATGGATTAATAATTTTTTTTTTTTGTCTGTTGAAGGTCAATGTCGTCTTTCTGATCAATATAGTACGTATTCTGCTAACTAAACTGAGGGCCAACAACGCCAGAGAAACCTGTCAAACACGGTAAGTCCTGTAACAGTTCTTATCTTGGCTTCATTTTTGCCGGTGTCATATCCTCAGAGTTCCGCGTCCTCGTAGTTCCGATCGGAACTCTGAGGATAACACTGGCCTGTCCTAAGAGTTCCGCCCGTCCTCAAAGTTCATAGCTCAAATTCCGGCCGTCGTCAGACTTCCGCCCCCTGTATTCAATTTTAATACGTTCTTATACGCGAATTCAGGAGTATTTGCGGGCTGATGTGATACTGGTATAGGGGCAACAACTCCGTATCATCGAATCTTTTGATTGCTGCAGGTAATACTTTTTCCAGTGCATCATTACACTCAACACTATATCTCATTTTTACCCATCGGCCAATTTTGGCCATGGGGTATTGTCGTCGTCTTGTACGTCCGTCTGTCCGTACGTCCGTATGTCCGTACGTGAGCGAGATAGCCTGAAAACGGTTCCACTGAAGAATTCCAAATTTGGTATGCTTATGTACCTAGTCAAGGACCAGAAGCCTATTGAATTGGGACCTGATTGGGTGAAACCCTTGGCGGCCATCTTTAATTTTATGCAAAATGAATAATGATCCATATCTCGGAAACCATTCAACTGTTCAATACGAAAGTTGGTATACATCATCGATACATCAAGCAACTTTCAATGAATTACCAAACCGGCTTTTCTGATTAGCTGGAAATCCTGGAGGCCATCTTTAATTTATGCGAAATCGATAATGATACATATCTCTGTTACCATTCAATTGTTTTATATGGAAGTTGGTATACATCATCGATACATCCAGATACTTTGAATCGGGACCTGATTGACCGAAAACCTTGGCGGCCATTTTTAATTTATGCAAAAACTTTAATGATATATATATCTCTGATTCCATTTAAGTGTTCTATACCAAACTTGGTATACAGCATCGATGTATCAAGAGACTTGCAATGAATAACCACATCAGTTCACCTGAGTGGGGGGAAGAATGGGCTGCCATCTTTAATTTATGCGAAATCATTAATGATCTCTATATCTCTGATACCGTTCAAATGCTCAATGTAAAATTTGGTATACATCATTGATGCACCACCAAGAAACTTATGTAATACCGGTTTCTCTGATTGGACGGAAACCTTGGGGGTCATTTCTAATTGCAAAATGTTTGATAATCTGTATATTTGTGACTTGACTGCTTGGTGTTCCTGACATCTTGGTTCAAATTCAATACATTATGAATGTACCCAGAGCCAAGGGGTTTTCAGATGCGCAGCTTCGTATTTAAACTGCTGGACTGATTCAGACTCATTTATTCAGTGTGTGAATATAGTGAAACTATATATCAGTCAACTAAACTGCTGGTGTATAAATCCTTTGATATAAAACACCCTGGGAATATCTGTCCGATGCCCGATTGGTTTTACATTTCGAGATACCCAGTAATTTTTACCCGATCGAAAAATAAGATCATATATATTTGGACGTAAAAAGGGTTGTTTTTGCCCAATAAGGTCAAGAATATATCGAACAAAGAGACATCCGCCTGGGATGATATTAAAAAAACAGAAATTGTTATTTATCTAATTTGCATAATAATAGACGACATGTTTGCTCATTTTCATTTGAAAGTCACTGCTACAACATGCCACAATATATAATCTAAGTCACTGCTACAACATGCCACAATATATAATCTAAGTCACTGCTACAACATGCCACAATATATAATCTAAGTCACTGCTACAACATGCCACAATATATAATCTAAGTCACTGCTACAACATGCCACAATATATAATCTAAGTCACCGGAAGTTGTTGGAGTGTTTTGATGAATAAGTAATCAAAAGCTATGAAGCAAAACGACCTTTTTTACCTCCATTTTAGAGAAGCAGTTCTAATATGTTGACAGATATGTAATATTCTCTCCTACGCGCATGTAATCATCGTCGGTTTTACATCCGCTACTGTCTATGTACCATAAGTACAATGAGAGCAAGGTACGCATTTTCTTCTTTCTATTGTTGTGTTATTCTGACTGATAGGAAGGCTGTCCGTGCTACCCTTATCCTGGTACCTCTACTAGGGCTACAGTTCCTGCTAAGTCCCGTCCAACCGTCTCAAGGCTCTCAAGGATTCTTTGTCCACAAATCTATCGTTGCCGTTCTCGTGTCTTTTCAGGTAGGTCAGAAGTTTGGATAACCATCAATCTTCATAATTTGATACCTCACCATTGTTCATAGCTAAGATTCATAGCGTCTCCCTTCCCTCAACGCTATGCCGACGACAAATACATTTCCCTGGTGGTAACTCGAACATCTCTATGGCGCACTTATTATTACCTTTGCCCCCTATTGGACCTTCATTAACTTGAGAAAATGGGCCGCCATGAATAAAAATACAGAAATGGCCATTCGTCGGTCAAAACTTAATTACAGACGTTAAAATTATCCCTATGGAGCCTCAAAATCACCTGAAATCGAGGGTTAAGAAGATGGGCATTTCCGTCATAATATACCCCGTGTATACAGGGGATGATGATCACAACATCGATTATGGTATTTTTATTCATGGCGGCCCTTTTTCTCAAGTTAATGAAGGTCCAATAGGGCGCAAAGGTAATAATAAGTGCGCCATGGAGATATTCGACCAGGGAATTGTATTTGTCGTCGGCATAGCGTTGAGGGAAGGGAGACGCTGTGAATCTTAGCTACATTGTTCACCGCTCATAACATAACTTTAACTTATGTGGAAGACCAGGGCTTGTTTCGTTGGCAAACTAATCCAGCCTGATTTAAATCAGATCCAGCCAAACCGATTCTATAACTGGATCTGAACTCTGTCCTTTCCCAAGGTCGTTCGGTAACCCTTTCCCAAGGTCGTTCGGTAACCTGGCACGAAAATAACTCCGTACGGCTACATCATATTTGACAATCAACAGAACCTATGCCATGATATAATAGGACAGACGTTTTCTTACGCAACCAACTAAAACCACCTCGCTGGGGGTCTAATAATACCCCAGCCACCATTCAGTTTTTTGGAGAAAATTCCCGACCGCGCGCATGTCGCCGGAAGTGACATCATATATAATAAAATAGATGTTTGTCGAACATTTCGATTACTTTTCAAGTCTGCATAATACCTCTGTTGACCTAGCGTTAAAAAGAATTATCTGGAGATTATTTTCCCTGTTCATCTGGACAGAGCATATGAAAAGTAGTTCGCCCACGTGCAAAACTGAAGGAGTTGTTCGTCGGATTTAAACTGAACCCATTCGGAACTCCCGAGCGGAAATCTACGAAGGGGACTGATTCTACGCTCGGGGGACGACAACATGAATTTCCTATGAATCTCCAGATGTGACGTGGCTCCGAAGCCCAATCACTCTCGCGGAAGCCTTAATCCCCGACCAGCAAATATTTCCCTGCGAGTCTCTGATTTACGTCAGATATTCTAAAAACTGTTTATTCTTTTCATTCGAAGCACGTTTCAATAGAAAACCATCAGTTTAAATGGTACACACGCCACGTATTGGCAAGATATAATTCCCGTGACGTCACTGACAGTTCCCTGACACCGAAACACACGTGACCACGCTCCAGTCCAATATGGCGTCAATGGCCTTCGAGGGACATCTCAAACCGGAGATCCCCGAGAAGTTGCGAATGAACTGAACCGTGCGTACGTGGGTTTTCCCCTATACGTCATAGCAACGTAGTAAAGGTCAACTTCCGCTATTGGAGGCAGAGATGTTAATGAGCCTGTAAAATGGAGCATGCGCTGTGGGAAGGATGAACCAACTCACCGGGATATATGGCATAGTCACGGTACACTGACAAATTTAAGAATAAACAATACAATTATACGGTTTGGACGGGGATAATATAAACAACACCACATGGGAAAATTTCGCGTTGTTGATTGGTTGCTAACTCAGCCGATCCGGGTTGAAATTTGAATTCATGTCATCTGCACTCTCCGGCTTACTATTTACGAGAGTCGGAATTTCCAGGACTTATGCAAAATTTCGTCCGGGAACGGACTCGAGATAGGGAGAGGATCAGATCCAGTTCAGGGAGAATCGGCATCTCCGTTCAAACTTCGAATTAGCCTCGATCAAACTAGCTGTTTTTAATCAGACCGAGTTAATACTGGATGTTATCGCCCTGCGGACAGCGAGTCACCGCATGCTCCATTACGTGGGGGTAGGTTAAGGAATTGCTAAATGACCGTGGGGAAAGGATTGGAGTAGTCCAGGTGCCTATAGACATAGTTACCACGTGTCATAAAGCTATTAAATATTCATGAGATGGGGTCAGTGAATGCGAAATTCAGCTGAAGTTCATAAGATTTTAAAAGCGGCATGTACTAATGAGGAACGTTGATGCGATAATAACTTATTAACATTGAATAATTATAAACATCCGGATGGCGAAAAGGGAATATATTAAGCAAGATGTCTCTTTCAGTGTATACTAGTAAAATACCCGGATTCGTCTTTGGTATAGAACTCAAACTTGACTGGATTTCACTCGATTTGAGCGGAATGAAATTCCACTCTGACTTGAGTGAACTTTTGACTATATGTTTTTTGTTGTTGACAGTATTCAGTGCTGACGACTGGTTCCGTACTCTTGTATTTAATTATTCAATACACATAGCACTGATACTCATGCCATAAACCCTGCCCGCATTAATAGTGAAATGTCCAAAGTAACACTTAGGAAAAGCTGGTTCATACTAAATCTGAGGTCGGTGTGATAGGAAAGAATGTCCGTTAGGAAGAATTGTCCGGCTCTTATCCAATAACCCAGCTGAGACAGTTTTTTTTCTGACTTGCAACTCCGGTACGAGATATTTATCTAAAGAGAAAAATATGAAAGGACATTGTTTCCCGTGACCCCGTCCTCCATGGTTAAAATAATCTGTCCTACAGCAATGTGACCACATCTTCTTTTACGGAATATTTCTCCTGACACCGCTTTCTTTTTATTTTGCAGGGATTTTTTGTGGCCCTGCTGTTCTGTTTCCTCAATGGGGAGGTAATGACATTAGTGCTACAACTGTTAGTCAGAAAAGGCATTGTAAAGCGCGACCGAGAGCAACCATACTCTCTACCGAGAACTACATGTAGATGAACCACAGAGCGCCAAAGTTAGAAAAGGCAATCTCTTCCGCGATTTAGATTAAACATATAGAACGGTCTAAGACATACTGATAAGGCAGTATTTACATGATTGGCACCTAGTTTCACCATGATCCAAAAGAAAACTAACGGCCCAGAAAAAGAAGGCTCCGCCTCTCTGGCGACATCAATCGAAACTGCAGAGCTGTTTATAAGACAGAAAAGGCATTTCATTCCGCTATTTGTAGCAAACTTACAAAGGCCCCTAAAGGTAGATAAGGCATTCTTTTCCTCGATATAGATCACTACAGAGGTATATAGAAATGTGCAACATTAGATTAGAATTACTATACGGCACTGGCTAGCTCCGGTGTAGCCTTGTTCTACACTACGTGAGAACAACACTACGCTGCACACCATTCACCAGATCGAGTTGTCGGGAAAGTGCCGTACGGGAATATTTGCCGAACCAATTGACCATAACCAATAAAATAATTCGATTCTATGTCCACTTACCTTTCATAAAACACATTGTTTATCAGCGACTGTCCATTTTTAATTTTGCAAGACGTCTAAACTCGGACGGGGGGGGGGAGGGGGGCAAAACTGTCCGCATCGCCGTTGTGAGTGTAGTGTTTATCGCGAGTTGTTGTGGCGCGTAATCAGCGTTCTGATCGATGTATTAAGATGGCGGCGATGTGGACAGTTTTACCCCGCCTCGTCCGAGTATAGATCTTTTGCCAAGCTAAAAACGGACAGTCACTCATAAACAAGGTGTTTTATGAAAGGTAAGAGGACATAGAATCGAATTATTTCATTGGTTATGGTCAATTGGTTCGGCAAATATCGCCCGTACGGCACTTTCCCAACAACTCGATCTGGTGATTGGTTTGCAGCCGTAGCGTTGTTCTCACGTAGTATAGAACAAGGCTACACCGGAGCTAGGCACTGGCACACCTCGTCAAACCGCCTATTTTCTACGCCCCGATTTAGATCGATCCTTCGGAGCTGACACTAAGACAGAGAATGCTTTCTCTTTCTCGGTTTAGAGTAAACCAACTTGACCGCCTGCGACAAAATTTATATAATGTTTCGCGATTTTGATGAAACTTACAGAGCTTCCTGAGAGAGAAAAGGCATTCTCTTCCGCGATTTAAATGACACCTACAGAGCTACTGATAGAAAACAAAAATATTTTCTTCGACGATTGAAACTACAGAGCTGTGGAGGCGGAAAAGACATTCTCTGATGACGATTCAGATCAAACCAGGCTGTCTCTGCTAGTAGACTTACTGATATATGAAAGTCATATAACCAGTTGCTCTCTTCTTTAACTGCTCCGATGATCCACAAACAATAATCTCTCTAATAATTCGTCTCTGTAAATATATTCGAAAGTTAGCTATCCATATATATGTTTATGTATATCCAAGTAGTCTGTTCTCACATAAAGACCTTTGTTTTGTAGTCAGTCCAGGATCGCTCTGGACTATGATAGAACTAAGTCTGAAAATTGGTCCCGTCCATGGAATCAATCATGTACGCGTATTCCTTCAGCACGGCTACTCACACTGCTGCTATTCTAGCCCAAGTTTGTAACTCGCTGGCAAGTCGCCCTTCCTAAAGAATTTATTTATATCTGAAATAAAATTTTACGCGATGGACCAGAGTGGTTAATAAAATTTACGTGGATAATGCATACCTTTCTATTTCTGACTCCAACATGTATCACACTACCTGATTAAATAGGTGCGCAATCTGCTGGGAAGAAAATGGCGAAACAGCATGAGAGAGCGCCAGAACAGTAGGCGGTCAAAATCTTCCAAGTGTTCAGGAGGCCCTGGACTGATGGAAATGTCCCCATCTGGTAGTGAACGTTTGAACGGCCCCTCCCAGCCGTACACGGAGGAGTACATGCAATCGACGACAAGTCAGGTATACTGCATAAAAATGATTAGGAGTTTAGGAGCTTGTATCCCACCTGAGCGGACTTTCACGCACACCCGCTCACATTGGTCTAGGAACAGAATTAGTAAACTTATAAATATTATTGGAAAACTCAATCGGGATTTTAAATGTGCGTTTATATTGGTTGTGTCATCAATAGGTACACGAAGAAGTTTAAATGTTGTTTAACAAAACTTTTTTTCTGTGAAATTCTATGTGTTTTCAATTGAACAAAATTGGATAAAATGCGAAGGTCAGCCTTGAAACATTAATATCTCATGCTACCAGAACATTATTTGGAAAACTGATGCACCGCTAATTTCCTTACCTATTTGAAAATAACCATGCCAAATTTGAAAATAACCATGCCAAATTTGAAAATAACCATGCCAAATTTGAAAATAACCATGCCAAATTTCAAACTCCTATGATGAACAGTTTTCAGGAAATAAACGGTTTCTTTATGAAACTAGAGATCAAGTAATGGTATTAAAGTGGTTAATAACGCCCTCTGCAGTGATTGTGCCATGCAAGCATGAATTGTCAGTTCTAACTGGTCTCCAGTCAATCCGGCGAAACTGTTGCCACTTTTAAATTTGAAGGCATAAATTTCATCTAAACAAACACTTTTTCACTAAAATTGTCTCACCTGGGAAAAGTGTCGATATAGTATTTCAGGAAAAATTTAGACTCTCAGGTGGAATACAAGCCCTTAAGCGAAATTATAATGTATGAGTAGCATTATTCACGTTCAGAGATAATTTACTGAGACAAGACCACATCACAACCTAAAAAGAAATGTGTTATCTCGACTCGGGTGTCCTTTTCAACGGCGCAGGTGTTTTTGTGTGCACGAGGGAAGTTGGACTGTTCCCCGCGAACTGGAAAACAACACCCATCAGAATAACATTGGCAAATGCGAGAAATCGCCATTAATGGAAATTAGTTTTATGGAATAAAATTTTTTAAATTTGTATCTGCAAATTCTGTGATCAATAAATAGTAAAATCAGTTTGAAATTGAACGGAAATATATGTACAACTATATATAATGGTGAGCTCTCTGAAAAAAAAATCCATTGTGAAAATAAGTCAAGATTTGTGTGAATTTAATTTAACAGTCTACCGCTAGAGGGAGTGGCACCAAGGTGAAACGCTCTGTTGGTTGTAACTATAATAAAATACAAGCACGTGATCAGCTTCGTCCACTTTGGCAGCTCTGACAGTGGTTTCCATGGCGATGTAGACGGGTGCAACAGCAAAAGCAACAACAAGAGCAAACCGACCTCCAGGCAACTATTTTACACAACTAAACATTTGGCTTTTTGGAGTTTAACAAAGATTTGCATGACTATTCATTGTACACGTGACTCTCACATGCGCACACACCGCCAACCGACAAGCGTCGTCTCCCCGCACCATCTGTTCCCTCTAGATATTTATCTGAAGCCATCAGCAATAAAAAATGTTGTGATTCCAAGACAAGTACCTCCCTCAACATAGCTTTAAATTTGCTCAGGACAAACAGAGTTGGGCTTTTGCTAAGCTCACGAATCTTTCCTCCACAACCAGAGCTAGCCATAGGCACGTTCTCCCGCTAACCCGCAGAGCTAGCTTTTCGCGAAGCTTCTCCCTCCTTGCAGAACTTGCGCGTATCTTTCAAAAGCAAAGCTAGTTTTGGCTAACCTTCCCTTCACATGCAAACCTAGCTGCAGGTGGTCATTCTGCCAATCTCTTCTCTACGTGCAGACCAAGCTTTACGTGAATTATTCTTCCGCGCACAGAATGGATGCATGTCGCTAATCTCCGCTCAGCAAACAGCGCATTTCGGCCCACCGCGAAGCCATACTTCATAAGCAGAGCAAGGTGACTTCTTCCACAAGGTCACACTTCCCTGAAAGAGACTCAGGGGAGACCTTCGCTAACTGAAGATTGATACCAAAGACATATCTTGTTGGTGGCTTCCAACTACGGGACTGTCCGACATCGGAATCTTTTGCGCGAGGAGATACGGATGTAATATTTGTCACGTGGTCTCACGTGGAGGTTCATCAACAAGCTTAAATGGAGTTTAACCGAGAACAATCGCTTCTGAGTGGCGTTGTGAGCGGAAAATCGATTTTTCTTGATTCTGCACAATAGAACCTGCGCTTCATACAGAGACTATACTCAAATATATTTGGTTCGTTCTTGAAAATGGGACGTCTTGATATATGTCAAGCATGACATCTTCCATCGAAATGACATTCCGAAATTATATCACAGCAGATATGGTGATCTTGAAACCATTGGGTTCGTTTGGTTAACGGTGTCTTTCTGTGATATATAAAGATCTCCTTTACCAAAATGTGTCCAATAATGCCACAAACAACATAAACGGCCAAATTCAAACGTTCGTCGACGCTGTTTCATATCAGGGAGATGGCGTCACTCAATCAGATATATCCCATCTGCAGCCATTTTGCGGATAATGTGAGGCCTTATTCACTGTTACCCTTCCATAAACACTTCAAATGTTATGTGAAAGTTGTTCATTTTTGTATTGTTGTCAATGAGAGGAAGCAAATATTAACAATAGAGAATTGGTCGAGTCGCAAGCAATCAAACCGATGACTAGGGGACCTAAATGCGACCTTTGGTGTCGATCCCTACTTTCGACTGAAGACTTCGATTTCGTGGCAGTTATTTTGGCATTTCAATGTCCCTTCAAGCAGCTTATTCTCGTCATAAATTAACCAACAATCCATCGCTTGAAGATACTAGTATAACGATACTTCACTACATTGATCGTCGTATGTATTCTGTCATTCCGTCGTCACTTTTTTGTGTTATGGTTGTTTGTCATACATTAATCCACCAATTAAATAAACAGATTATTTTGCATATTCGATCCTGGTGTAAGATACACTCATTCGCGAATATCTGGGTAGTAGGTTCAGATAAGGTGGTGTATGAGGAGTTCCGAATGAAATGTATTTACAATTAAATGGGCTCGACAAATTCCAACCATTTGTGAAAGCCATGCCATCAAAAACAAAGGCCACCGTTTGCGCTTTTGGTATAGAACTTTGTTTTTATCCTTTAGGTTTTCGTATTTCATCCCGCCATGAATATATCCATATGTACGATATACTACCTCGACTTTGGCAAATGGTATGATATACATCATATCAGTGTTCGATCTGTTCCGGATATTCCTTTACTACCTCGACTTTGGCAAATGGTATGATATACATCATATCAGTGTTCGATCTGTTCCGGATATTCCTTTCCAGAATTGTGGGAACCATGGTAACTCAGTTTGGATTCTTATGGTCCTACAATTATGATGTACATTCCAAGATTGTATTTTGATACAAAATCAAACTCTGCTGAGTTCTAGTGTTCCACTGATGTTAAAGCCTTCTCAAGATTTCTAGCTCTTGTCCAATGTATTGTATAGGCCTAATGTTTCGCCGATTTTGTTGTTCACTAGTTGGAACGTTACATGTGACTGGTCGAAAAGCAGATTTTTTTCGGTTTCATCCAAAATAGTTGAAAAAACGTGAACATGCTTTTGGTTTTCGATTTGTAATAAGTTTATTCAACAAAGAAAGTATAACACAGTGTGCAGGATTTATATAAAAAAAATAACAAAACTGTAAAGTTATCGTTACATCAAAGTCTATATAATTGTGAAGCACGTCTTAGTACCAAATTTAATTCTGAAGCAGCGTAAATATACTTCTATGCATATCCTATGGTGATTTGTGTTATGTCCTGAGTACATGTGTGGTCACTCAGTTCTGTACCATAACATCTATGATCAACTTGGCCTGCCTTATACATGTTCTTCGTGTGCGGTGCCCTCTAACATTAATTTAACCCTGTGCTTTCGAGTGATTAACAGCGACCGGTTATTGATTATTTGCTGTGGTCGGTGTGATATTGTGATTGTTTCAATATTGTGATTTAATATCAAGAATAATTTTTCATATAATTGTGATTTTTAGCTCATTAATGTGTTTTCATGGGATTAATTTAAGGTCAGCTTTGTTATGTACCGGTACATTAACTGGTTTGCAGTAATTGGTAACTAGGTAATCTGCTGAAAGCAAAAATAGTTTCGAGCGTGTTTTAACGAGTAGCTTTGCCCTGATTTCATGGTAAATGTGCCAAATCTGCAGACCTGCTACACAGTTTTATAATTTCACGTTTTTAGTATGCAATAGTTTAGCACTTATCCGCTTTCTTTCTGATCGAAATGTGTTTATTATTCAGTTATCCAAATCACATTTAAGCACTAATGGTCAGTTTTATTTTATTTAACTTGTGTTATTTTTATAATTTAGCAATCTGCTCGATTTTCTGTTATATCACGTTCTTTGATTTCTTTTCTCAGGATGATTTCGCCGAAGCCAAAGTCGACCTGTTAAAATCCCAAGATGACGAACATGGCGACAAGCGCACTAATGGACACGTCGTGTCCTAAACTTCCGCTCAACCTCGAAGCTCACTGCGCATGCTCCGGTCACAGCTCTGTATATATTGTGTATATCAAATGATGCAATTAGATCTATTTAGTTTTATCAAAAACTGTCTGACTGATAAATGACATTTGGTGCAATGATAAATCTAAATATTTTATGTCGTCCGTATAATTTTTTTATGGACGAATATTTTTCTATATGTGCCATATTTGCACTGGCATACTCGCACCAACTGAAACTGCATGTAGCACAGTCCCTGAAGGCTGAACAAACCTGGATTTTGTTTCCTTTAACTCCTTTAGCTGGAGTTGTTGATGATATTTGACTGAAGCTAGATATATACCCCGGTAGACGTATCTTACTTGCCAGTGACGTTCTGTGAAATCACACCAAGTGGACTGATTAACTTTTAAAGAATTATACTTCTTCTTTACTGTAATACTTCAGACGACAAAAAGAGAACTAACTTCAGGATTTAATGTTAATGAACTGATCAGCTCAGTGTATACAATCTATATTCGCTCGACATAATTTCATCGTTTCTCAGTTTACCCGATGGTCTACCATAATGTATATAGGTCTACATACATTTTTGTTTTAGTTTAGATTCATGTATCACTCTTTTGTCACGTTATCTCGAGAAGTTATTGTATGTATATATATATATATGAATTGTCTGACTTTGTACCTCACATGCTATGATTGTACCTCACATGCTATGATTGTACCTCACATGAATTTTCTTCGGTTTGCGTCATAATTATATCGCATACGTTCGTTTCAGTTTCAGTGTCTTTTCTATATTATGTTTGAATACAGCAGCTGATATAGTACGGCACTCGACAGGTATGACCCGTCCGGTAATTCAAACAAAGCGAGACAAGACTTGGACATCGACCAACCCCATCCCACTGAACAATGAACGTATACTTTACCAGAAGCGCTTATGCCCCCATCTAGCCGAATCCCTTGTTCACATGGGTGTGTGTGGGGTGTTTGACACGGGCTCACCAGGTACCGAAAATTCGAATTTCGGGCATGAAAACTAGTTCGAGAACCTTGTCAGCGAAATTAAAATTAGCAGAGAACGCTGTACGAAAATACCCCTTGCAGCTTTCTCTTGTTGCCTCTTGGGGCGGCTAGTACCTGCAAAGGGACATCCGCCCATTAAGGTGCATATAGAGAGACGATTAGCAATCGTGTCCAACCTTCCTTAGGTGGCCATGATCTCAATGGAAATTGTAGATTTCTAACCATTTAATGACATTTAGTCACCATGGCAATGGTACGTCTCCTACTATACTGTACGATACAGTGACTCCACCTGCACGCGTAGGAATCCATATTGGCATCCATGCTGAAATTCCATTCAAGCACAATATCAAGCTGAAATAAAACTCCGAGCAGCGCATGTCGCCTATAGGACTTCTGTTGTCATGAAGATCGACTTGCCGGATTATCACCTCAAATTAGACTAGCTTTTTTGGCATACAATCGATACTGCACCTCTAGGAATACTCGCTCTAGGGGTATAAAAGGCTCCACTCAACGTCATCAGTCTACCTGGTCGTGCATTGTGATTCCTGGATAAAGTCCCAAACTACTATTTTATAACAAACTGTATTTCACGGAACATTAGAGATCTTGGCGGATACACCCACATATAAATCATATACTTGTATAAACCATAGTTTCGTCATTCAAGCAAATAAAGTGTGAAAGTTACTGCTCCTCATAACCTGTACACGCCTGTTCTAGGTCAAAGTTCGACAAAATTCAAGAAGACGTGGTGAACTGTTTTTATTTTAGCCGATTAGACTACCTGGCGTATCTAAGGTGCATCTAGAGGGATAACAGTTCCGGTACTAACAATCACACGCTTTGGATCGGCATCTTGATGTGTTCTTTGGCTATTGGGTTGTTTCATGCGATGAAAAAAAGAGAGGAAAATAAAGATAAGTACCTCACAGAAGATATTACAGACATATTTTATCTCCGGATAGGGGAGAAATACGAGGATTATGCGAGCGGATACACATCCTATGATTTGGGCTGTTCCACACGTCCGACACACCAAGGTTTACAGCCCTACATCATTAATGCGCGAGGTCTGAGGACTTCGACAGAATCGGTCGAGCGGTCGCGAATGTCCAAAGGGTTAAGTTAAGTTGAAGTTTATTCTCAGAACAATGAATACAGTTTTTGGAGAGTCTCACACTGATATAAAAGGGACAGCCAGACGCCATTCCGACCTAGTACAGATATGCACCAGGAGGTCTGTCACGAAGTAACACCTGTTCATGTGATCATTCCGAATATAGGTCAGCCAACGAGCGTTAAAGAAAGGCCGCCGAATATCTGTGGTCACTTTCGCCGAGGTGAAAGATGTTAGGTATCAGTCGGAGATTGGATCTCACCAACGACGATACTTACTTAAAACATTTGAAGGTCGATGCCCACGTCTGGTCTCTCATTGTGTGTGAAAGTGAGCTCAGGGAATCACTCACTTGAATACGTTATACGTGTATGTGTAAATGTTTGGAGTGGCGAGCATTTTCGTTAAAATTTTCCACGTTTGGTTTCGTCGAAAAATTTCGTTACATTTTTACTCTCGTTGCCTACATTCACAAGTAATGTCTCTATTCATGTATCGGTATGGTGTATCACGTTCGGCACACCGGTTCTCGTCAGATCACCGAAGTTAAGCATCGTTGAGCTCGGTCAAAACCTGGATGGGTGACCGGGTGCTGTACTGGCTGGGCTGATCAGTGTCCAGGATAATAGGAACTGTGGACACTCTCTTGTTCTGGCACATGTAGGCGCCGTCGTGATATGACTGAAAAAAATGTTGAAAACGACGTTAAATCCTACTCACTCACCCACTCACTGTTCATGTATCCAGATATTTCGTTACATTTAGCCTCGTTTAACCCGTTTTCATATATTCATCAAAAAGAGTTTAAGATCATTGTGTCAAAATCGAATGCTTCTCTTAAGACGGCTAATTTAATGTGTCAGTACCGAAAGCCACTGTTACATTCAATGGTTTTGTTCTTATATCAATGTTTCAAAGGTTTTCCTTACATTTTTCCGTTCGTCACCTACTCTACTGCATTATTTCTTTATATGTACTGATTATTATTATCGAAGATTTGCGTTACATATTGCACCTTTTTTATTTGTATTCTTTACAGTTGCGTGTGCGTTTAATATATGCCACATTGTTGATGTATTTCGCACCGTTGGTTTACACGCATGTTCAAGTTACTGAAAAATAAATCTGTTCTTTTCATTTGTAATATGTACATTGTCCTTCTCTGTTCGTGTATTCACTTTCACCAGAATGCAGTTTCACGTTCATTCGACTCTAAAACAGCCCCAATCAAAGCTGCGGCTTATAGCGTTTGACACACCGGTTCTCGTCAGATCACCGAAGTTAAGCAACGTTAAGCTCGGTCAATACTTGGATGGGTGACCCGGTGCTGTACTGGCTGGGCTGATCAGTGGCCAGGGTAATAGGGACTGTGAGCACTCTCGTGTTCTGGCACATGTAGGCACCGTCCTGACTTCACTGAAACAAGGTTGAAAATGACGTTAAACCCTACTACTCACTCACTCTATCACATTCAAATCTGGGGCTATGTAAAACTAGGAAATAAATTACCATAATATAGTTGTAGTCCGGCACACAAAGCTACACGATTATAGCATGCATTTTGTGATAAGAATATGCATCTAAATGCCATTCAGATTTTTCAGCGGAAATTCATAATGTGGCTGCTTTTAGAAAACGTCATATTCTTCATCTTCAAGTGAAACATTACGCATAGCTCCGTTGATGGCCTTGATAGACCAGAAGTAGAATGTAAAATGATAATTCGGGAACGGGGTTTTCGGAACTCCCTATGACGTCACATTGTGTGGCGTAGCAACCACCTCGCTGGGGGTCTAATAACACCCCAGCCACCAGTCAGATTTTTGGACCGGATTCGGGGCCTTAGCGCACATCGCCGGAAGGGACATCATATATAGTAAAATAGATGTTGACCGAACATTTCGATTACTTTTCAAGTCTGCATAATACCTCTGTTGACCTAGCGTTAAAAAGAATTATCTGGAGATACTTTTCCCTGTTTATCTGGACAGAGCATATGAAAAGTAGTTCGCTCATGTGCAACACTAAAGGAGTTGTTCGGTCGGATTCAAACTGAATCGTGCGTTGGTTGGTTTCCCCTATACGTCATAGCAACGTAGTAAAGGTCAACTTCCGCTACTGGTGGCAGGGATGATAATGGAGCCTGTGAAATGGAGCATGCGCTGTGGGGAGGTTGGTGGCGTAGGTGTAGGCACAGGAGAAGGTGCAGGCGAAGGCAAATGTACGGAACCATTATGGCCGAGAAGACCAGGAATGCACGAGTCCGTAATCCATTAAACCTGATACTATGGTTGGCCATCCCTGCCACAATTCTTCATTTTATACCATGGTATAAAATATTTATAGGATGCCTGTAAATATTTTGTACCATTGTATAAAATGCCAAGCCTGCCACAATTCATATTTACAAGATGCCTGTAAATAATATATACCATGGTATAAAATCGCCAAGCCTGCCACAATTCGTATTTACAGGATGCCTGTAAATAATATATACCATGGTATAAAATCGCCAAGCGTGCTATAATTCGTATTCTAAGGATGCCTGATACACCATGATACATGTCTGAGCCCAGGGTGAAATCCCGATATCTCTGACCCCTGTCGTTCTCGGTAAAGCATTCCACTTGGGGTTGCGCATGCGCAGTCCACCTCGGATTTCGACTGCGACAGTTTATACCAAAAGGTTCCCGCATCCGAGCGACTCTGCGTCAAAAAGCATCAATAGATCCATGCCCACCTCTATTGGCCAGTTTGTAGGAGTGTACGTTTCACCTCTTTGAGTGCGCACCTGGTCGACTTTCTCTTCTACTGATGGCGTCACAAATGCTGTCATTTCGCTCAGTAATCTTCCCTGGAATCCCTGTAGGATTCATCCCTCAAAACTCACATGCCCAATCTATGAACTGATGTATAGTTAAAGAGACATGTCCGCAGAGCGCAGCGGTAAATGCATTCTTCTCTACTGATCCCGAGTTAGGCCTGAGCATATCACCGATCAACCACCCAGTCCTAGTCTACATGCCAAGGGTTTCAAGTCGACATACTGCACAGCCCGGTTGGACTCGGGATACCATGGCATAGCCTATATGGGTGAACGAGTTCAAATCTAATATATCTTTCCATGTCGGCCATTTCGATTCGCGCATCCTGGGGACACTTTCTGAGTGTAAAAGGGTGTTGAACCAGTGATAGATCGATTCAGCATCCATCAAAACCCCAGTAACGATATTTTTGGTGAGTTTGTTGGTGGAATAGGCCGAAATGGCATCTGTTGTACGAAGAGATTGAGATTGCAGTTTTTGTAACTTAAAAGGAAATTATAAAAGACACTAAACTCGACCAAATTGACTGAATAAATTAAATATATTTTGTTAATATTTATTTATAGATATGATATATTTTTTTAGCAATGTAAATGGATATATCCATAGAGTAAAATTTTATTGATGTCGCTGAACTGATATTAAATGCAACATTACAAGGCTGGAGTAAAACGACACAAGCGTAAGGACAATTAGTCATACTGACAGTATGACCCCATAAGGAAATATACTGACAGTATGATGAATCTCAAAATTTGAGACCACATTTATTTATTTTTATGCACTCGTGTGTTGTATTTTCTACAGTTTTGCCGTGCCGCTGATATTCAATATGTTTTCTCGAAATCGAGCTTACATTTACCCGTGTTGACTTGGATGTATGACTGTACCATGTATATTGTACTACTACCACCCACCTCGTTGTGTATATAATTTCAAATCGCGAGTGTATAATACATACTTGGATCTGTTAGTTCGAATGACTCTTTAATTCTAAAGAATAGGAGAGCATGTATCGTGTGCTCGGGGCAAAGGCGATAACCAATGTGATCGTTCGGAATATTCATCACATCTAGCAATTTGTTGCTCGGCGATCCATACAAATTTAATGTAGACAAATACGAGACAATGACACTGACGCTATTCTAGCGCACGTAAATGTCAGACGAAATGAAGCCGCCGATAGGACAGCCAAATACAGCCTCACCAAAACTGCATTACAGGATTAGGAACTAAGGAACTGAATTCTGTCATTAAAAGCAGAATAGATAGTAAATGGGAAAAAGAATGGAACGAAGAAAACCGTGGCCGATGGCTACATAGTATGGATTCCAGCTAGACAGAAAACGTGACGACAGCATCATCACAAGATTAAGACAAGAGAAAACCGGACTAAAATCCCATCTCTCTATGCTAATCAAAAACACATCAACACTATGTACCTCCTGCAACAATGAAGAAGAAACGGTAGAACATTTCCTACTCAAATGCCGCAAAAATAACCGTTTGAAAGAACTGTAAAGTTACTGGAAAAACCGGCTGAAGAGTGGTGCCAACTGTTAGAACCCTACCTATCCGAAAAAGCTCACCAAGCAGTTCATCAACTCCCAGATGACAGATGAAAGTAAAGCAGGCAATCCTGAGACGGTATAACCTAGGTATTCCAATGGGTACTAATTGTGCACCCCTATTGGCAGACCTATATCTGTTCTCTTATGAATATGACTATATGCAGGCGCTTTCAAGAACCGATCCATTCAAAGCCCGTTCTTTCTCATTCACCAAACGCTATATAGACGATCTTCTCGCTGTGGATAATCGCTGTATAAATGACGCAGTGAAGGATATATATCCACCTTCGCTGGATTTGAAGGAAACTACAGATAACCTTACAGGCACATCATATTTAGACCTATATCTCTATAAAAATGAAGCGGGCCTTCTCTCTCGTCGATTATATGACAAAAGAGATGATTACAATTTCGACATCGTAAACTATCCCTTTCTGGACAGTAATATTCCAGTGGGACCTACATATCACCCCTAGTAGCATTTGCTAGATCCTGTGTTAAATGTGACGATTTTAATCAACGTCACAAAACTTATGAAACAGGGCTACACCATCAAGCGCCTCCACTCAAAGTTTCTCAAATTTGGCGATACATATGGCACGCTGATAGCAAAATACGAGAGTAGCGTGCAAGATCTAACTTGTGTCTAATTCCGCTTAACCCGAGGCTAGGGGCCGTATGAACCCATGTACTTCAAGATCCTCATGGTGCTCATATGAAGTCACAATCAAAGCGTGACTGAGATACATCATTCTTTAGATGACGACTTTACAGCGGATATTATGGATTAAGAATACTGATCAGCGATACGGATTTGATGTTTTTGGAACATCATGATGTCTTGCCGGCATCACTGAAAACTGTTGACCGCTTTTCTCTTGCAGGAAACAAGCCTATGTTTATGTATACTATGAATGTCTTTTTGAATTTGGTGCTAATAGTGTTATATGGAATATGGAATAGGTCTTTGGATTATGGACGCGGATATTCTCTAATGGACGACGGCTGAATTATGAATGACGGACCAGACGCTTGTAACTCACACCTGAGGCCTATCATGTGAAATTTCGTTAAGCAAAGAAAGCGTGTGGGGGATCCTTTGAAGAATTTTCTTCGTCTCTGAAAACCTTCTTTGTACGTTGGTTGTGACCTTCCGAGGACATGCAGAAAAACGTATTTTTAACAAGATACAAATAGATCAATTAACGGCCAGTATTGATGACGAATCACTGCGCTTCAAACTACAAGAAGTGAAATTTGAAGACTTACATTCAGCTGCTAGGGCAGCTGATGACATTGTGCTCACTCGTAAAGAAACACGTCGCACCGACAGGAATAAGGGGGAACCCCCATTCTCGTGGAAATCACTCCAAGGACACTCGACAAGCAGTTTGTGTCCAAAGAATCTGGTAAATGCTACATTTGGAAGAAATCCGGGCATTTTGCCAAGGGTTGCAAATCAGGTGATGGCCGAAACACATCTGCATTCTCTTGTGTTGACTAGACTAGTGAAATGAGATGGCCACATTAACGACAAGCCTGTGCGGATATTTATTGACAAAACGGTGGCTCTTACATGTGCACATGAAGATATTCATTCCTACCCAACAGCTATCGTTAGAGTTTTCTCGGGATCATGGACCGAGGATGTAGGAGTTGTAGTCGTTGCAACCTTACCAGTGCCCGTGCTATTAGAACTTGACATGTTGGGCCCACAGACATTAGATGTCCAACAGCAGTGTTCAACAACTGAAGTACATTGTGCAAACGAAGAAAAGAAAAAGACAGAACTTGCGACAAAGGCAACATCTGATGTGCCGGGTGGAACAACAGAGAGGTCTGACCCAACAGACAAACCCACCCAATTTAAGCTGAACTTTGCTGCAGTTCCATCTTCGCGGAATGGCAACAGCAAGACAAACTTTGCCAGCTGTTTTGACCTAGCACATAAATCTTGTACAGATGGGGGTAATGCGAAGTTTATTCTGGAAGACGGGTTGCTATACCGTGTCTGAAGACCTAGGGGCATAAAGGAAGGTGATATCCGCACCTGCAAGCAACTTGTGGTACCCAAGAGATGCCAACCTACAGTCCTGGAGCTGGCCCACAGCAATCCCTTGGCTGCGCATCTGGGCATTGGGAAACCCAAAGACAGTACTCAAACATTACTACTGGCCAGGTATCTTTAAAGACATTGTAAACTTTTGCAAAGCATGCCAGTTCACCAAAACCACAGAAGGTGCCATTAGTGACCATGCCGGTTATCGATCAACCAATCTCACGTATCGCAATAGACATTGTCGGTCCATTAAACAGGACAAAGTCAGTCAACCAGTATGTGCTTACCATATTTGACTATGCTATACGCTACCCGGAAGCCATTTCACTACGTTTACTTGATGCTAAGCACGTTACCAAAGTGCTGATTAGAGTTTTCTGGAGGACAGGTTCGGACGAGATCTTGACAGATCAAGGCACAGAGAGAATAATGTTCGAAGAGAGTTCCTACCCTCCACTCCGGAGAATATTAGCGGGATGAGTTACGCCAACTGCACCTATCGAAATTACGTCTTTTGTCCCAAACTGATCAAAGAACACTTTTTTCGTGAGCAGCCAGACTGGCTTACGCTATCGAGCCAAAATCATGGCCAACTGCTGCACTCAGAACGTGATCTACCTCATTACGTGCACCAAGTGATCCAAACATTACGTTGGAGAAACTAAACGCACATTTCACGAACGTATTCGTGAACACTTTAATGATACACGGAACCGCAGTGAAAATCCGGCACCAAGACATTTCTGATCTCCGGTCAACAACTTCAGTTACCAGATTATTGGAGTACTGAAGACAGATCCGTCATTAGACTCCAGCATCACTTTGCGTCGGCAACGCGAAGTTTACGGGATATACCAGCTGCACACAAAAGTTCCAATCGGCTTGAATGAAAAAGAATAGGCCCACATCTTTATTTCCTGTCTTTACAAAAGGCACAGACTTCATGTCTAACCTCAGAGTTATACAGTTTGCTGCGGATAACTCGGTTGCGGACAACCCGTATCTCCCACAAACAGATGGACTAAGCAGAGTGTCGCTCAGGCCAAGCAAAAAGTCTTGTATGACCAGAATGGCAGAAGCCTAACCTATAGTCCTGGAGACATGGTACTGGTTTTGTTACCCACACCTGGATACCCATTGCAATTAGCATGGAAGGGACCTTATGAGGGTGTAGAACATGCTTCACCAGTGAACTACAAACTTGAATTGATTCGGAAACGGCAGACATCCAAAATGTATCATGACAACCTGTTGAAAGCATGGATCCCAGCGATTGAAGTCTCTAACATTGCGTTCCTCAGCCTGGATACAGAATCGTCAGCTGTTGCTGCCGGATCCGAGAATAGTGGATCAGTCGGGAGTTCATTTCAGCGCAACACTGAAACCCGATGTGAGGTCAAAGATCCAGTCATTACTGGACGAATACAGTGATGTCCAAGTGCCATGGAGGACGCATTTGGCAGAACATGTAATCGACACGGGCGACACTCCACCGATTCGTCTAAGCCTTACAGGCTCCCAAAGGGAGCAGTTAAGAGCGGAGCTCGCCCGCATGTTACAGATGGGGGTGATCCAGTCGTCTTTAAGTTATGGGTGCTTCCCAGTCGTCTTGATGAGTAAGAAAGATGGTGGCGTTCGCCTGTGTTTGGACTTCAGATAGTTAAACAAAGTAGCCAAGTTTGACGTGTGTCCCGTTCCTCTGGTGGAAGAAATCCTAGAAAAGATTGGCCATGCAAAGTACATAAGCATACTCGATGTTACTCGGGGATATTGGCAGATACCCCTGGAAGAGTCGTTCATCGCGAAAATTGCATTTGTTTCCCTATTCGGTGCGTACGAATTTCTCGTTATGCCGTCTGGCCTACACAGTGCACCAGGAACATTCCATCGACTCGTCTACCGGGTACTTGACGAATGCGACGATGCAGAAGCCTACTTTGACCGTTTTCATAACTTAGCTGTTTTCCGTGACTCCCTGGATGAACATTGTGAACATTTGAGTGGAGTCCTTCAACCCAAGAAAGGCAAGTTAGGAAGTCGCCAGGCAAAGTATGTTGGTCACATCATGGGAAATGGCTACATTTCACCCGATCCTGAGATCATTGAAAAAGAGTGCCTAGCGCTGGTCTGGTATTTTAAACAGTTCCACCACTACCTCTTCGAAGGTGTTCCACCGTTGAAACTGGCCATCGACCTCTGACATGATTGAACAGCAGCAGGAGTAAATCGGGACGCCTCGCTCGATGGTCTTTGCGACTGCAGGACCACACCTTTAACATAGGCCACAAGAAGGGAATCTTGAACAACAATGCTGATGGGCTTTCATTATTTGGCCCTTCTTGACCACACTGTTAAAAATCCTGTTTGACATACACAGAGAAAGGTGGTAGTTTGAAAACTTCAGTAATCTAGTCATAATAGGTAGTTTGAAAACTTCAGTATTCTAGTCATAATAGGTAGTCTCAGAACGTTAGTATTCTAGTCATAATTTTACGACTGTATTTGAAAACCTATAGTTTTCATATAAGTTAGAAGGAATGTTCACTATTCTAGGTGCTATGTGCCCGGCATATTGTTTTCGGTTTCGCTTTCAGCGAAAGTAAAAACTTGTATTACCAATGTAAGCGAGTCACGACCGAGTGGCCTTGTGAAGGACAGAAAGGGCTCTTTGCAGACGGCCGGATTCCCGCTGAGAGAGCACGATGTACTCTGGATTTGTAGTACGAAAAATACAGTTTTATACAGTTTAAAGTTCATGTCTGTGTTCGAGTATCATTTATATAACAGAAGTGTTACGACCACTCTACCACACTCGAATGGCACTTTTGCCCCCGTGTCGTCTCATATCTATTTCAACTGCGGATAACTGATTCTTCTGCAGTGGACAAATTTTACATGATCATAGGAATGAGTGATATTGACCGCTTCTCTCTTGCAGGAAACTAGCCTATGTTTATGTATATTATAATTGTCTTTTTGAATTTGGTGCTAATACTGCTATATGGATATGGAATAGGTCTTTGGATTATGGACGCGGATATTCTTTAATGGACGACGGCTGAATTATGAATGACGGACTAGACGCTTGTATACTCTCACCTTGTTTTTCTTGTATCGAAACTGTCCTTAGTAGAGGTGCCATTGCGTCCCCCACAACGTCAGGTTCACCAGAACTAAATGGTCTTTGCGAGATAAGGGATCGCAATTACTTCTATTTTTGTTTTCAACTCATTCCCTTCCGAATTTTATGCTTTACAATGCCATCGACAAACGTTTGTTTTCGTTTCGAAAGTGACCAGGGTCATCAGTGCGATTTGATATTTTTCTGTGCTCCTGTCATCTAGGGATCTAGGCTGCACGTTGTACCATGTAAAAGGATAATTTATCTCAACAATTCCAACTTCTCATTCATCGTGAAGCTCAAAGGACTGTGGGAGTTGAGTAGTATAATTGGTCAATGTATTCTCGGGAAAATAGTCCATAGCACTGGGTAGTGTAACCTAAAGCATGCTTATTCACCTGAACATCAGCTTCAACTGATTACGCGGAACGCGTTCCATTGTTAAATAATGAACTTCAGGTCTGTTTCCCTCTCAGTAGGCTTTTTGGACTGGCGAGGCGAATCTGTTCCGCGCTTTCTGGAGCGTGGGTTGGACGAGGTAGACATATGACGTGATGTGGCTATGGATACGGGTCTAGAAGCGCGAATTGACGATGCTGCTGTTGCATAAATTCCCACCGAGTCGGATTCCCGACAAGATCTTTTGGTACGTTTGTTTCTTTTAGGCAGCGAGAGAAGACTTTCCATCCATGAGGATTAAATCAAGTATGAAACATTCGTATTTGCCATGACGTCATTTCTGAACACGAGCCTCTCCCTCACTCATTCCAACTCATAGAAGGGATCGCTCAGATGCGTTTCAGGAGGAATCGAGCCTTTCCTTTCATGACCTGTGGTACACTTCTCCTTCGACTGTAGTATATTTTGTTTGCACTTCAACTCGGTTAAGACACTATCCTAGATTATTCTCATCCTGAATCAACTTCACATTTACAGGGCGGTGATCATTTAAATATTTGTTTTGGAAGGTTAAATAGCGTTGCAAGATCTGGTTATAAACTAACTATCAATTTCGTCCAAATCTCCTCGTCGAAGAACAGCATACATTTCCTGATCTGAAGTGTTCAGTACAGAGGTAGTACTGTTGATAGGATGACTACTGTAGCGATTGTAACATGCGTTAATAAAACAAACCCATCTTCTTAAAAGATTCCGTTATAGCCCACCGGATTCCCCGCATATCAAAGGTCCTAAAACGGAACTTTAGGCGCGAGTAATGCTCCTAGAAATCCTCCTTTCTGCAATACTTTCGTCTTCGTTTCTGCGATGTACACACCTTCATTAGATCACGCAACGAGTGGTTATGTCTAAATAATTTTGCCTTCTGAGGCTTTGTAAATGAACGTTACCTTTTAAAATATTAAGAGTTATATTCACACACGTCCACCTTCATTCGACAGCCTATAACAATGAGTTTAGCTAATGAACATGTAGCATTTCTAATCACCAGGCCACAGATAGTATCGTCAGTATTCACACTCGTAGAAGGCTCGCATAAATTTGTTTCCAGTACGACCATGGGAATACAAAAGCACTACATCACAACTAGTGTGATAATAGCTATGGCCGTCTGCTTGCGTTCGTAATCGTTCATCTTCATACGTCTGACTGGATGAAGTAGTGAAGGCTGAAATGAGGAGAGATATTTCTCGTCCATTTAATACGTTTTACTGAATAAACGGACACGCATGAACTGAAAGATGCAGGCCAGCCTTTCCACCTAACAAAGAAATATCTTTGACGGTTACACGTTCTCCTTTCCAGTATCTTCTCTATATGATAATAAGAGTTCTGTGGTTTGATCACTTTTTGCAGTTCTTCCTGCTGAGCCTTTTAACACATCACCATTCATGCCTTTTAACTTAAATATCGGTGGGACCCGCATCAATCTTCCGGTAATCTCCAGAATATCATCTGTTCAGTTTGCCAGGTAGCCTTTGTCGAACCTCATTTCAGCTTGACTTATACGAAGCCAATCTCCTACATTTAATTTCGCTTCTTTGCGCGACGCTTTCTCTTTTCTGGTACCGAATATATTAATCTTAACGCTTGCTTCGTTGGCTTCATTCATTTACGTCTTCTATGATATGCCGAATTGTAACCATCTATTAATTCATTTAGAACACCAACAGATCCTTTTGTGTTCGGCGATAAGGTGGCGATACATACGAATCTGTAAAAGCTCTGATGAAGCGTTCTACTACACTCGCGTTCGTTTCGTTATAAGTATGGCAGAAACGAATCTGTCTTTCCTTTAGAAACGACTGTACTTTTCGATTCATAAGTTCTGCTTTCATCCGCTTGTAAGTAGTCTGGTTTTCTACCATCTTTCAAAATTTTACTGAACGTTTTGACTATGTTTTGTCCTGTTCAATACATGACAAGTACGACCCATGCATATTTGGACAGGACCAATGCAAGTGAGAATAAAATGATTATTTTTATTCTGTTTCACTAAAGAAGACATATCTACTAAATCTGCCTGCTATAAGTCACCCACGATGAAGCGGTTCCTCTGCGTCGCGCCAGTCTTCCCATTGATAGTTCAGAAAGTAGACAGGGTGTACAGTGAATTCGGTATGAGTTTGGCTGGAGTCCTCGATCACACATCCCTGACAACGCTGACGGGAAATTTCACCCATTATAGTCATGATCTCGTCGATATCAGCCTTCTTCTTGAAGCCATCATCCAGTATCTGTTTTCTAGGATTCATTCTCGAGTTGCCGGGGTCCTGTGGTTTTCATTCTTTCTTTTTCGTAAGAGAGATAGAGTGCTGTTTTCTAGCTCATCGTAATCATCTGTTGTCATGATGCATCCCATCATTTCATTCCACATGTTATGAATCTCCCCAGCCTTCTTCTTTAGTTCGGTCCAACAGAACATTTCTAAGGATATGCCTTTAGGTGTAGGGAATATCTTCTTTGCGTCGAAGAGCTCCTTGTCCCAGTGCTTGAGGTGGATCCATGACTTGTCTTTGCACATGTTATGACTTACGAAGATATTTTCGTCTAAATGAAGGGATTCTGGCGTCGAGGCACAGCATTTGATGATATGGTCGAACTTGGTCATATAAAACTTCACACTATCCCAAGCATTCGTCGAAAGTGCAATGAACGTCGTCTGATGAAAGTCTGGAACATCGCAATGGTTGATGATAAATAGATAAACAGGTCCTTTCTGGTCAAAGACTTCAGCGAATATGTTGTACGCCAAATGAATCATCTTGTTCGTTAGTACAATGCATGACAAGTGGTTGGTGGGTATGAACTCCACTAGAAATGTTCAAGATTTTATCTTGAAGCACTTGATCACGTGTTAGCTTCATACTAGCTTCTGACTGGTTGATTCGAAACTTGTTTACTTTCTACCCCCTCAATGGTTTGATTGAAATTGGTGCTTTTGTAACCAACACAATGGTAAGAGCTGCTCGGTGCATTCGGATAGACCGTTTGATCGTCGCAATAGCGATGCCTCAATTGTTCCATCCAGGGGGCCTAGAGACATGGAGATTTCACCGTTTGATTAGACAGGCTTCCGCCCAATGCGGTGGGAGTAATATGGCTGAGCACGCGCAACAGGAATGGAAACACTGCGGGAAGAACCATTGGCGCTAGAGACATGGGGATTTCAGCGAATAAGTCTCACGGACTCAGGTTTCCGCGCTGGGGTAGTGTGGGTGAGGAATAGGGCTGCGCGTGCGCAACCGGAAGTGGAACACTGTACAGAAACCCAGAGAGGACATAGACAGGATTTCACCGAATTCAGTCTCCTGGACATAGGTCTTCGCCCTAGGATAGTGTCGGAGAGGAATAGCGCTGCGCATGCGCAACAGAAAGTGGAACACTGTATCGAGAACCAGAGGCCCTAGAGACATGGGAATTTCACCGAACGAGTTTGCCTGGACCCAGACTACGAGCGTTTGTCTACGTAGAACTAGAGGAGATTTCACTGTACCAAGAACCAGAGGGTCTGGAGACATGGGATTTAAGCAAACGAGTCGCCTGCACCCAGGCTTCCGCCCTGGGGTAGTGTGGGGTGCTTAATAGGACTGCGTAGACGCAGGGGTTAGAAGGCGCTTCCGGTCACGCGACCGAACCCGGGGACACTCCCTTACGTCATCAATTGGTAGCCAACAAGAGTCACCGGTATGTGGACTAAAGCATTACCGGGCATTACGGAGAATTACCGGAAATTAATTAAAATGAACATTTCGAACCATCCATGGTCCAATTGAGCCGCGTGGGGTGTCATATTGAAGCTCTCGTGAGTCCGACTGTGTTAGTTCTGATTGGCTGTGGCTTTAATATGCGTATGCACAGTCGAAAAGAACATTTGAGGTGCAAACTTTGTGGTCTTCGTGGCCATATTGGTTCCCAATGTGTCGTGCAAAACACACGATGTCATGGTGGATTTGTTTTAAACCACAACACGTACATAAAGAGAAAATTGTGCTTAATGAGAAGTTCTAGTAGTATAGAAAGGTGATTTAAAGTAGTTTTTTCCAGGGAGGTAACTCTTGGTGCCCTTGGAGCTTCCGCCAGGGGGCGCCACCAGCTCAAGAATAGAATTTTTCATATAAAAAAAAAAGGATTTTTGATATCAAAAATAAATGAATAAATACCAAAACGGCTTGCCATATGTATGCTACTCGGTATGAACCGTTGTCTGCGTTTCCTCTCTAAATGTGCTTTGGGTCAATTTTAGTGAGCGGGGAGGGGGAAGCAAAAGTGACAGTGGTATTATGGTAATTTAGTGAGCGGGTAGGGCGAGGCACATGTGACTGGTATTATGGTCATTTTGTGAAATATATTGCGAATATTCGGAAAAATTATGAAACTGTTTAATTTGTGTTGATATATTGATATTGTGTTGATATATTATTTAGACGTTACTTGTTCCAGTGACCGACATTTTTTATAGTTCGGAGAATTGTTTCGGGAATATGATTGAATGACACAATTCTGGAGGAAACATGGCACGATGAATGAAAGGGAGGCTTTAGCATTTTTCCCGCATTTCTAAATGCGAGAATTTAAATGTCCCGGACATAACTTGGAATTTAAATTGAAAGTAAACTACTTTTTCTTTGAATTCCGGGGTGGGGGGGTTAGAAGAAAAACAAATGGAAAATTATAGTTATCTCTTAAAAACTGTAAAATGTGTTGAATTCCGTGAACGTTACGTTTGCAAGGAAATAAAACCGCTAAAACGGTCATATCCAATCTGAATAAAAACAGATCCTGAAACAGCTTTCTGGATCTGTTTATAATCAGACTGGGCCATACCAGAAAACTAAGATCTGTAGATAATCAGACTGGGCCATATCAGAAAACTAAGATCTGTAGATAATCAGACTGGGCCATATCAGAAAACTAAGATCTGTAGATAATCAGACTGGGCCATATCAGAAAACTAAGATCTGTAGATAATCAGACTGGGCCATATCAGAAAACTAAGATCTGTAGATAATCAAACTGGACCATATCAGAAAACTATGACCACCCGTTTAGTTGCTATACTGAAGCATAATTTTCCAGATCCCAGAATGCGCCTGTGCCCCGTATTTCCTCACGCCGTCTTTCGTTCATTTTGGACCCACGCCTTTTTCCTACGAAGTAGGCTACCATTTGCAAATTGTCCGATAATGAGTGAGTCAGTGAGTGAGTCAGTCAGTATGTCCGAATCCTTTCGTCGGCAAAATAAGGAGAATCGTTGACATTTGGCATGAACGTGCTTTAGGGCATTGTTACCAGCAAGTTCTGAGCTGACGGAATTCTGATGAAAATTTGATTTATAATTATTTTTTTTATTATTTATTGATGGCTCAGTCAGTGCACTGTCATGCCCATCGGGAACCCTTGGCTGTATGTTTCACTGTGATTTTTGAAGGTTCTCTGATACGGCATATCACGTTGAACACACCGGTTCTCGTAAAATCACCGAAGGTAAGCGACTTTGAGCCCAGTCAAGACTTGGATGGGTGACCTCGTGCTGTACTGCTGGGCTGATAAGTGCTCAGGGTAATAGGAACTGAGGGCGATAATAGTTGCTACGCTAATGACTCATCAGCGGTGACATCTGGGAAAGTTAATAGTACCCACTGTCAATTAGAGACTGCTATATAAATTCTCTCACGGTAGCACATAGGGCCCCCAAGTCATCTCTCGAGTACCCACTTAAATCATATCAAACCCAACTTCGTAGGTCCTGTGGCGTTAGTCGCACTGCCATGTGACAAATAGATAGTTATTTCTTTATTAACGTCTAACCACATATAAACCCAATAAAGAATACAATGCTAAAACAGCTAGTGCCACTCTAAATCCACTCCACATTACATAAAGATATGTGTTTACATGTTTGTCACATTTAATGCTGGTCATCTTCATGTTTGGCAACATGCGAAGTGGGATGAAGAAAAACTTCATTTAAGTGGAAATGAAATGAAATGAATTGAATTTGACAAGCGCACACGAGAGGCGTCGACAGCAAATGGGCCACTAAGACTATAGGTTGAGAGGAGTGGAAGTCAGTCGGCTATTGGTGAGAGTTTTTAGAGTACCGTATTCAGCCTGAATACGACACATTAAACATAATTCATAAACGACAATTCGCAATCGAGGAGTTAAATGACCCTTCTCAGATGGCTATCATTCAATTTAGATAACTATAAAGTAGAAACCTAATGGCACTTTAGGTGTGTTCAAACTAATTTCGCTCTCACCCGCGAAAGCTGATTGGATATCGTACATTGGAAATGTTATCCAATAAAGCCTCTTATAGTCTAGAGGCAGATTTCCGAAAGAGGCATATTTTTTAATTTTCGTTCAACGAGACGGAGTAATAACAACCACCATGTTAAATCAATCAAATGAATGTCCCGAAGTACACCCAGAGTACTAGTCGTGGTCACATTCTCAGACTGCGCAAGGGTCCCACAGGGGTCACTAAGTGCACAATGAGGATCACGTTATGAAAAAAAAAAATTGAGAATAGTTGTTTAAGCGATCCGTATATGAGATAAAACTAAAGTTCTGTCATCCTGGATACTATAGAAATATATATGGAGTACTAGTCTCCTCTTATTTAAATTTTATTAACGAAATTGGTCGATTTAACCCTACCAGGCCTTGGATGGGTTGGGGGTTATTATACCAACTACCAAACTTTCCACGCTATCTTCGCAACGACAACGCATTAATAGCTAACACTCGCTGGTTTCATAACATATTACACTGGGGTCATTTTGGACCTACTTGAATATCCTTCCGAGCAGAGGAGCAAATTCAAAATGGCGACCAGGTGGTGTCACTGAAAAGTTGCGTTTTCGTTATTTTCCTTCGTTTGTTTTGCCTTTTCAAGATTAAAATCACCCTAAATTAGTTTATTTCACGTCAGACTTTCATTGTTTAACCTATTATGCGGGGAAAACAGAAAAATAGGAAAGCTGACCGAAAAATCAGCCCTAAAATTCATTTTACAGTATGACATCACTGTGACGTGCAGACTAGCTTGAGTTTCTGCCCCCTAACCCAAGGAATACGAACAATATTTAGGGGAAGTGGGACAGAATTGACCGTCTCGTGGCATGTGTAGGCCTTAAATCCCCTAGGTCAGGTTGAGTTAACAATAGCTTTCCGAAGGAGTTTGGCTGAGACAAAGGGGGAAATTGATTCTCTCTACTATAGATTTCACAAGACTCAACAATTAGCCTGGAGGCAGATTTCTGTAAGAGATATGTTTTTAAATTTCGATCAACCAGACAGAGTAATAGCATGCCCCCACCTTATTTTTATAGGGAATACTTGTATGAAACTTATCTGGGTGGTGGTCACCCCTGTGACCGCGTATTACTTTCCTAGGGGTCATCACTTGCATATTTCACGTGTATAACCTATAATTTGCATTTTGTTCATGATAAATGATTGATTTAGACCATTTAGTTTGTTGTAAATCGCGAATCAGTTTGGTTGCCAAACAACATTTAATCCATATTGGCGACACGAGATAATACAAGAATACTTTTAGTACAAGCGTCTAGACCGTCATTCAATATTCAGCCGTCGTCCGTTAAAGAATTTCCGAGTCAATAATCTAAAGACCTTATTCATATAATAGCACCAGCACCAAATTAAGATAATAAATTACAGTATACACAAAACTAGGCTAATTTCCTACAAGAGAGAGCGGTCAACAGTCTTCAATGATGCCAGCAAGACATCATAATGTTCCAAAATATCAAATCCATATCGCTGATCAGTATTCTTAATCCATGAGATTTTATTTGTAAAGTCGTTATCTAGAGTATGATGTATCTCAGTCACGCTTTGATTCTGATTGTTCATATGAGCATCATGAGGATCTTGAAATACATAGGTCCATACGGCCCCTAGCCCCGGGTTAAGCGGAATTAGGCACAAATTACGAAACGTGCCGCCATAGATCTTGCACGGTAGGCCTACGCTCGTATTTTGCTATCAGCATGCGATATGTATCGCTAAATTTGAGAAACTTCGAGTGGAGGCGTTTGGTGACATAGCCCTGTTTAAAAAGTTGCTGCAATAATGTAAGTCAACTTGAAGGTAGGTCAATGAGTGCATATAGCGGAACAATATACTAGTTTCCCCATATAATGTAAAAATGGTCATTGATAGTTTGATGAGATATTACAAGTATAAGATGAAAACAAGGGAAATGTAATATGTATGGAGCAGTTGCATCTCTAATAAGTGAAGGTAGAAGTTACAATACATGCACATCTACCATTGCCATCATCCATCTGTCACTTTCCCCTGGAAGATGACCCATGATCACCACTATCTCCCCAATGGCATTTTCCATGCGGAGAATCATGTGTAAATTCATATGTTCGTCTAATTTGGCATATTTCCTAACATTCGCAAAGGATTATCTTACTTCAAACCGGTACGTATTTGTAAAAATCAAACTTTTTACATCATATCGTTTTGGCACATTTCATGCCATGTTTAAGAGAAAAGTTTCGGATTAAAGCTTATTAGCATTTAAACTTCCACATCAGCTACAAGTAAAAGGTCAAAGGGGATCTGTAACTGTTGTCCATCTGATCGGGAGCATTTTAATCACCTCCATTTAAATATATGTGAAGGTGCATCACTCAATCTGTGCTTATTCCTTCATTTGTTTGAGATAAACATCGTTAATTGGATAATACAGTAATTAATCCAGAGGCAGAACCCGGATCTGCTAACTATCGTTCAACCTGAAAAAGTAGAAGCAACCATCACGTTTAATCAATTACATGTATTTCTCAAGTGGTGGTCACATTCTCAGACGGCGAGGGTCCCCACAGGGGTCATTAAATGCGTCATGACGGGTCTCCTTACCTTCTAATTTGGGGAATTTTTTCTGCGTTAATGCCAGTTTGAAATATGCTGGTACTCCAGTAGTAGTATAAGTGCATCTGGGGTCTTATTGACCTAAATAATTTGCATATTGAGGAGGTCACGGGGAGGTCACAGAGATCAAGTCCACTATAGTTCCGGCAAGTGACCTCGGGGGATGTATTCCTCCACGGCGATGTGGTCTGGCGGAGATGCGGTCACGGATGAAACCTCCGCGGACAGGAAGTAGTCCCGAGACTTCAAATACGCGGGGGGAATGTCCGGCAATCTTCGGCAATGTCCGGGAATATAATGTCCGGTCATCTCCGGGAATGTCCGGTAGGTTATCGAAGTCAAGATACCCCAGTGACTTCCAATGTTAATCTCCCGGAATGCACGTCATCAAACAGGGTCCCCGACGATATCGCCAGCACTATGCCCAGCACAAATGGCAAGTGGGGAACCCACAGTTTCTCAACATAGCCATACAGCGAGAGAAGGGAAACCGTATAGGCACGAAAAAATACATGAATACATGGGAAGTAGACTTATAGTAATAAAGATAACCTATAGGTGTTGTACGATGTTATTATTACGAGTCTATGATCAGTGCGACCACAGGTCGGGCGTGTCGTGTCCAGTATGTCTCCGCAAAAAATAAACAAACAAAATGGCGGCGCTGCTGTGGGAAATCCAATTTTGTCATCGATCGTGCTGCCATCTGGAGGCAAGAAAGACAACTCGGACAAGGCGAAACATCTGTGGGCCGAATTCCGGGTGATCTCCCCTGATTCGAACATTTGCGAATATGCCCAATACCCACACATGGACATTTGCGGTATGGAGTGTGGCATCTTGTTTTTTCGCCTCACCATGTAGAACACGATGAGAGGGGTTGCGAAGCCATTGATTGAAATTTGTTGAAAAGTTTGCATTACGCATGCGTGATACATGGACAAGCCCGTGGGAGACGTTTTGGGATCTAGGTGAGCCCATAGTGTTTCAATTGGATCGAGTGAGGTAACAGTGTGAAACACTCGTGTGGGAGCATCCGACTGGATGGGTATGATGTGAAACTGACGTCATTCCGCGCATGCACAGTACAAAAGGGGCATGGGAATGGACGTTCTGAGGTCGAGGTGGGCCACTATTCGTCCGAATGGGTCGTGGAAGGTGTTAAAGTGAAGCGCTCCACCAAGGCGATCAAGTAAGGGGTGGGTGCATGTAAAATTAGGATTGGGTTTGAACATATAAAAAGCGGAACACGGACTTCACCTCTAAACTAGAGGAAACCCCCATCAACCAGGTCTAGAGGGGCTAATATCGCTTTCCAGCGGATCCGGGCCTGCCGAGAGAGGCAGGGTGAGTTAGTGGGTGTATGTAAAATTAGGAATGGGGTTGAACATATAAAAAGCGGAACACAGACGTCACCCCTAAAATAGAGAAAACACCTATCAACCAGGTCTAGAGAGGTTAATATCGGTCCCCGAATGATCGGGGCCTGCCGAGAGAGGTAGGGTGGGTTAGTGGATGTATGTAAATTTAGGAATGGGTTTGAACACATAAAAAGCGGAACACGGACGTTGCACTTAAACCATGGGGAATCGTTCAGGCATGGTAGCATCTGCAGGGTTGCATGTAAAATTAGGATTTGTCCCGAAAATATAAAAAGCGGAACACGGACTTTACACGTAAACCATGGAGAATCACGGATGTTTTGGGGTCCACTATTGGTACGAATGAGGCGTGAGATGTGTCATAGTGTAACATTCGGGGGTGGTCGATCTGTTTAACCACGAAGAACGTAACATTGGTGACCCTCCCCACCATCCAGTTTTCGTTGGGACGTTGGTGACAGGCCCATTCCAAGGGATCCACGGTGTCCAGTTCCTCCAGCATCGTCTCCAGTGACGCACGATTGGTGATGGTGAAAGTATGGTCGTACACTTGGTTGTTGGCACTGAAATAGAAATAGCGCAGTTGATCTCCCATCTTATGGCGTAAGATGTACCCGAAAGCGACGTGTAATTTGAAGGCCGTAGGTTGGTCATTAAAGATGGCTTCCACGTAGCTGCGTAGACGGGCTAGATCGGTCAGTCGGAAATTGTAGATATCTTTAATAGGGCGATGACGGTCGAAACAGTGCCGAATCATGGGCCAATGGCGCCGATAGATGTCCCTCACTGGATGGGCGTCCGACAAGACATCGATTTTGACATCCACTGGATCTTCCAGAAAATGTTCGTTGTTGTCAGGCGTCTGACTCGGAACCGTAACGCTAGGGGTCGGTTGGATAGCTAGGCCCTTCTGAACTATGGGTATAGGCGGGCTCTCCGTGATCGCATCACCAGTGGCGTTCGTCTCCCCGGGCTCATCTTCACTGGGTCTGACCCTCCTGGGTGCCTCTTTAGTGGGAAATTGTCGCCCATGCCGTGGTGACGGGGCATGAAGCAAACGTTGATACTGCCTTAACGGACTGGGTCGTTTGATGAGTCGTCCGCATTCGTTACATTGTTCCGTCGCGCCCTCGTGAAGTGCTCTCTCATGGCGCCGTAATGCATCCTCTCGACTAAATGACCGTGAGCAGGTTATACAAGTATACGGTGCGCCGTTGTGGATGGAGGACTCGCAAATCTTCCGGACGAGTAAATGGCTTCAGGCAGGTCGTACAGGGGAACATGTCGGCTGCGGATCAGCGAATGATGAAAACTCCGACCCTACAGGGTGCACCAGGTATGTGTGTGATGCATGTCATGTTTATATGCAAGAGCTCCGAGGGGCGCCACCTGTCTTGTGACAACTTCCGGTTCCGGTCACGTGACAGTAAACATGGAAAAACCCGGTTGTAAGATGAAGACACGGATGTAAAACGATGACGTCACTTCCAAGCTCTGAGCTTCACACGCTTTGAGCTCCAAGAGCTCCGATCCAAGAGCTCTGCCACACGGGAGCTCCCACCACCACCACCGGGCGTTGACGCCCGCTCCGGAGCTATGAGCTCCAAGAGCTCCGGAGCTTCGAGCTCCGAGCTGTAAGAGGTCCGGAGCTCCGAGCTCCACCCCACGGGAGCTACCACCGCGCGTTGGGGCGCCACCTGTCTTGTGACAACTTCCGGTTTCGATCACGTGTCAGTAAACAGGAAAAACCCGGATCTAAAACCACAATACCCGTATGGAAGACGAAGGAACGACGGGAAAAACCCACTAGCCAACTGCGCAAACCAGTCTGACCCACGAGAGCTTCACACTGATACCCCACACGGTCCATTCGGACCCATAGTGGTCCATCTCGACCCCAAACACCTTCCTTCACTTCCACAAACTGCCCAATTTCTATACTACTCATACTGATGACGTCAAAGATGACGTCACAGATGCTGTGATGTACACCCCGAAGGCTGCAAAATGACACCCCACACGACGCATTCGGACCAAGGATGACGCATTTGGACCAAGGATGGTCCCTCTCTACCCCAAATACCTTCCCCCACTGCCCCAAAATGCCCACTTTCGCTATTACTCCTACTGGTGACGTCACCCATGACGTCACAGATGACGTGAACATTCCTCAAATCGTGGTCTATACCACGAGAACTACAAAATGACACCTCCCACGACGCATTCGGACCAAGGGTGGTCCCTCTCTACCCCAAACACACCTCCACACACCCCCCAAAATGCCCACTTTGGCTACTACTCCTACTGATGACGTCACCGATGATGTGAACATCCCCCAAATCGGGATGTACACCCCGAGAGCTACAACATGACTCCTCCCACGACGCATTCGGATCAAGGATGGTCCATCTTTACACCAAATACCTTCCTTCACTGCCCCAAAATGTCCACTTTCGCTACTACTCGTACTGATGAAGTAACCGATGACGTCACAGATGATATGGACAACCCTCAAATCGGGGTCTACACCCCGAGAGCTACAAAATGACATATCCCAGGACGCATTCGGACCAAGGATGGTCCATCAAATACCTTCCTGCACTGCCCCAAAATGGCCACTTTACTTATTACAACCAACTGCGCATGCGCAGATTGGCGCGAACAGCCCTCAAATCGGGGTCTACACCCCGCGAGCTACAAAATGACACCTCCCAGGACGCATTCAGACCCATAGCGGTCCATCTCTACCCCAAACACCCCCCCACATACCCCTCAAATTGCCTGCTTTCTATACTACGGCCAGACTGCGCATGCGCAGAATATCGAAAACAGACGAACCATTAGTCCAGTCGGATGCTCCTTCACGAGAGCATCAAAATAAGACCTCATACGACACCATAGGGTCATTAGGGGCTCACCTAGACCCCAAAACGTCCACCCAGTATGGACCTATACCCCCATAGCAAGTGTGGGGCTATATGGATCTATATACACACCTACCCGGTACTTTTCGAAAAATTGCACCGTTTAGCTTCGAGATCCTTCCCATCGTGTTCTAAATGACGACACGTGAAAAACAAGACCAAACAACCCATATCACAATGAACGTGTGTGAATTTCCCAGGTTGAACCTATACCCCCATATAGCCAGTATGGGACTACATGGGCCTAACCAGGCCTCGGAACATACACACACACACACGCACGCACACACACACACAAACACACACACACACACACACAAACACACACACACAGACACGCAAGCACACACACACACACACACACACACACACATCTCCCTCTTCCCCATAAAAGAGTACATAAAAAGACAAGGCTATGATATACTTTGACATTTTTATTTATCCACGAAGTATAAATGCGAATTGTCCCTTTTTCAAGCAATGTCACAGATTTTTCAAGTATATGGTTTCATGTTCTTTGCATGTATCGTCCTCTTACGATCGGTGAACATAAGAATATATACAGTCATTTCACTGGTACTCGTTCACTCTCCGTTATCGTTGAACAAACTTGACCCCGTCTCAGCCTCTATCATACATTCACTCGAGTAACGGATAACGTTCAAGGCTTTCTCAACATCCTCCACACATTTTTTTTCAAATTTGACCACACAGTCAGGTCCAAAGTCTGTCCGTCTTTTGTTGGATGGATTTTGTTGCGCCTATTCTCATCCGTCTTCCAGCGACGAACATGAATTTTACCCTGTCCTCGGTAGAAGCTGTGACTCAAGTACACGTCTTCTGACAACGGTGAAGTTTCGGCATTCATTACGCGTTTCACTATCAGGTCGTCGATCGCAACGATATGGTCCGTCAACTTCATCCAACCCTCCCGCGATAAACGTACGGTTTTTTATATGGGGCAAAGGGTCGGAGTCGGCGACATCTATACTCTCGGTAATATCTATGCAGGCGTGCCCTTTAGAGGTTCCCACATCGACGAAGACATTGTATCCCAAATGGAACCCGGTCATGAAGATGTATCCAACATCAGCGATAGAAGTCTTCTTAAGTTCAGGCTGTAGCAGTTGGGCTAATGTAATGTTGCCAGTCTTCTGTAGAGCTTGCACAAACGCATAAAAGGCCTTCGGACCTCGTTTAGGTATCAAGTTCAACAAATGCCGCACTCGACCACTCGTTGTCTTCTAAGCCATAATGTCTTCGTACATTTCCATCGTTAATATCGTATTTCGTCTTAGAGAATCGCATATTGCGGACACACATGTTATCTTTTTGATGAGAATCAAAAGATTTTCGCGAGTTGCTTGTCGGTGGACCTCTTTCATCGTGCTATCAGTGACGCGTTCGAATAGTAGCGACAGTATGATACGTTAAGGCAATTCGTCCTTATATATGAGATATTGAGGTGATAGTGACGTATGACTCAAATAACCGCACTTATGGAGACTTCTCTATTTTATGGACCACTTCCGGTCGACCTATTTTTCCTGCATTCGACGTTCTTATCGTGAAAATTCTATAAATAGATTCGTGACGTCATCGACGCGGACAGCAGTCTATAGAAGCCATATCCGTAAAAGTAAGTAAACATAGCATATTTCGACGCCGAATAGCGGCAAAAGTTACGGAGATACGATAAATTCGTATAGCTTTACCGCCATCTGTAATTTATGGAAAATTCGACGAAAATCGACGAAGTCAAAAAAAAAAAAAAAAATCGAATTTTTTTTTACTCCGAAGCGAAATTTGGACGCTCTAAGGGCATAACTGAGAAATTTACGCATTTCATGCCTCATTCAACACTATCAACATAGGAATCAATACGACTTCGTTGTATTTACGATATGGTGACCTACTTAAGGCGAGCTAGCGGTCTTACTTATGGTGACCTAGTTATGATATCATGTTGACCTTTTTTTAATGACGTAATAGGCTTCCCCGGCTTCCCTGTCCTCGACCCCCACTTTTACATTCTACTCGTGGCTTTCAGCAATATTTCAGCTATATCGCGACGAACAAATTAAGCACCACCCAGCCAAGTTGCGTTCCTGCTACTTCAAGGAAGAAATCTTTGAAGCAGCATGCAACCAGACACCCTCGACCCACCTTATAAAACACTTAGGACCGCACACACGACACAGACAAGACGCTTACATGGTGCAATAATGACAAGTGATATTACAGTGCTAGAATCACATTATCAAGTTTCTGTTGCTTCTCAGCAAAATGCATTGAAGCAACAGGAACATGTGCTCACCCAACCACCCGCTGTTTATGTTTAAGCCCAGAACGGGGCTTGTACATTTAAACGGTTGGCACTTAAGCCAAGAACAGGGCTTGTATATTGAAATAATCGGCGGCCCAGTCGTACACCAGCACATATCGGTCTTCAGCCTGAGGGTACTCGTCAAACATCTGCACTATAGTGGGTAGGATCAGTCCAAGGCAATAATGGTAGAGAAAAAACAGGCAGTCATGTACGCACACTCTACTGATCAGGCCTTGCAAGCTTGACTTTTCCAACACCACGTAGCTGTGCCTTCGTCTATGAAGGCAGTCAGGTCCAATGAATGAGTGACAGGCCGTACGGGTCAAAGTATTTGATCTAGTGTTCTGTCAAGTACACGGTCACCCAATGTTGACCGGGACGATCCATCGAGTCTGTGTTGAGGATGCATGTGGCAGGATACACAGGGTCTAGCGGGAACACGTCTCGTGCGAACCCCCTTGAAAGATATAGTGCGTGCCCATGTTAGGGTGCACTACAGAGATTCTTCCATTCGGCAAGGAATAGACCATGTGTCCGCTTTTCGGCCACCAATTGTCGTAAAATCTTCAACCTAAATCACATATATGTGAAAGAGCATGACTAAACTATTATTTTAAAACACACCACTGATATGCTACAGAAAAGTGAATCTCGAACATTCTCCTCCAAGCTTGTTTCATTTTTTCTAGAAAACCCCTTAAAATGTCTAAAAATGGTCAAATTCGGCTCAATTTCCAGAAAATCTGTAAGAGCCATTTCAATTAAATTCCTTTCTCATGTTCCGAGGTCCGGTACCAACTTAAAAAGGCGAAAAAGTAGGGGTCAACCTGCTCGTTTTTTTGTCAGATTTTCTCTCCGTAAATGAGTCCTGATTTTTAGGCACATCCAAGGGGCATAACTGAGGCAGGGCAAAATTTACTCCATGGCCCCGATAACCGTGTAGACGAAGCCAGCCATCGATCTGTATATGCTCGTTTGCAGCATTGATAATGCTGAACTGGATGGTATTATAGATATAATATATAGATATAGATATATATATCTATCGTAATTAGACCGGGGTCATTGCTACGAAGCTGTGAAGAGCCACCTTAGGTGACAATTTCACACAAGACGTTGCGCGTCTTGTTCACTTGAATGATGTCGTCAAACTCGGCGTAGCAAATCACACTGATGCCGCTCCGGAGGGCTCGTGCAAAGTAAATTTCCAACCGAAAGTTGCCTTTCTTCATGATTCAGCTGATGGTCGTTGTCTAAGGTGGGTGTCAGATCGAAACAGATTAATGTGTACCCACGTAGTCCTCCCGATTGATCATATTCCTTTCATCCCGGCAGATTTGAACTGTCGCTGTAAACGGGCTTTGATAGGCCCGAATGACATTATCGCGTCCAAATTTGGGCACAGGGAACACTTTCGTTTGCTCGTGTTGGAAAGGGTACTGGGCTGATTTTTTCTCAAAGGCTTTGAGGTGCACCAATTGGACGGCTGGATTCGATTTCACTTTTCGGACATACTTTTCTGTGTCTTGGATGATCATCTTATAGACAGCAGCGCGCATCTCTACGTCAGTAATCATCAGGGCGAAGGTACGGGGCGACCATATCAGTCGGATTTTGATGGGATCTTGTTCAAGAGATAACAGTCTTTCGTGAAAAGATCTGCATGCAGACGACTGATGAGATCGATCGAGCCCCCGTTCGCTCTGAAATGCCGTCGTTTGTTCCATTTGGTTTTTTACTCCGTGCTCATGAGCTGGGCTGTGTCCCAGTAGAATAAGCGGGCTGTCCACTGCGATGCTTTAGCCTCACAACCGCACACCATCGTTTCGATGTAGGCCCGATAGGGGTAAGTGTTGGTCTGGTCACTGATTCATCGGGCCCACCGTTGCAGCTTCGATTCTGTAGCATTCCCATTGATGATATTGGTTTTCACATACAAGTACCGGTACGTAGTATATGTTATTAATCGATTGTTTTCGTACAATCGATTCATAATATTTTTATTAATTGACATTTACTGGCCGTGTTCTTGTTTTTCCGAGCTTGAGTGGCAGCATCCGTTTCTTGATCTGTAACCGGTTTAAATCGTTTTAAATCGTCTCCACATATCTCCTCAAGCTCTAAAATTCCACCCACGAACCCTTGAATAACACGCTCTGCGCTCGCCATCGCGCTGAACAAACAACACTGTTGTCGTCTGTTTCTCCAGTCGTCGGTCCTTACTGCTAGTTACGGCTGCACTCGTTGACCTCGGCCAATACAACATTCAACCCGACCAATACAGCTTTCAACTCGGCCAATACAAGTCGAGTTCGACATGACGTATGGACAGGCCGTTTTACACTGTATTCGGGTAATAACACACACAGTCAATTAATAAGGGTTAATACATAGGCCGTATCGGCATTGCTGATGAACTCATTCATAGATGATGGAGAGTGGGAGATGCTCCACCCATAGTTCCTGTTCAGCACTGGTCAGCATCGGTTGTACGGTCCACAAATCAAATTCACTGTTGGTGGAGGGGCAGGACTCTTGAGTGGATTAAGGACATGTTTACGTAAAGATATCCCGGGTCCTCACTGGGTCGGTCATCGATGGGTGCGCGGTCTCGGTGGTGCGGGTCTTTCATTCCCTACGACACGTTGTACTTTTGCGACCAAGACGCCTTCTGCTTATTTGCCTCGGCGTTTCAGTGCTTCGCGGATGGGGACACCGCTGCACGCCTCTCCAGGGGCTTGCACTCCACTTCGGACAGCTTGTTTTTCCACCGCCTTCAACCCGCGCATCACCAGGGGAAAGAAAGATTTGACAATGCTCCCGAGCATTTCCCAGCCCATGACCTCTTTGGATGCGTGTACCCGCAAAGACGGGTAGGTCACACCGGCTTGTTGGATATAATAGTCCATATAGCTATATGCATCGCACTTTTAAGTCGCATTCATTATACAAAGTTGGGAGAGCGTGCTTGTCGACAACCAATGTCAATTTCGAATGCCAGAGGTTGTCTGGTGTCATCCCTTATATTGATGGTGATGGCTGAGGTCTGTGTGGCCTGATCTCTGTAACTCCCTTGCACTAGGCAGATGCGTAACAAGAAAGCATCGATATTGCCGACAATGTGACCATACACCACATCCAAATGGACAGAGCTCTAACAAGCCAGCCTTAATATCCACCATTGTCTTTCCCTAGATCCGACAGTGCCCAACATAGTTATCCGTATCCTGTGCGCACAGCTCATTCAACGTCTTCCTGAAACGTACAATCACATCGGTGTTGAGGATGATCCGGGCGTCTTACTCCTTGTGGAGCAGATTCGCAAACGAGAAGATATTTATTTCTCCCGGGCTCGACCTCTTGATGAGGTTACCTAACGCCTTGGCGAGTATTCTGGCTGAATGGTACTGGACTTCAGGAAGAGTGCAGTTATAGGCGTTGCCCTCGTTCACGACTTCGTCCCACACCGTGTAATGCTGCATTTTGTACCACGTGCAAGGGTACTGGATATTTTCTAGGCCACAATCCCAATGTACAGGGAGATGTAAAGGATGCGGCAGGTGCGTCACATAATGAGCTAAGGTGTAGCTGGGAAATACCGTCGCCGAGCTATTACTGGGTAGTTTGAGGTCAAACCTGATGACTGAGCTTCCGGTATCGGGTTTAATTGTGTTCCCAGTCCTCGGGGGCTTATCGCCTGCGTCGTGATTGCAGCACTGATTCATGCCGGGTCATGGATCTCGATCGGCGTGGCGTGTGGTATGTTGTCACGGGCGTCTGCTGCATCCAAGCCCAACGCTGGGGATTTCCGACCATTTATTTTGGCATGTCTGTCAACCTTTGGGCGTCCCATCCTTTAGGGGCTACCTGTGACCTTTGTTGACGCAACAGATCAATCACTAAATCCAACATATGGGTGACGGGAACCACTTGGTTCTGGGCCAGAAATTCACCTTTCTCGTTCCTGGACATGTTCCGATTGTCTTTCATGTGTTTCCACCAGGGGATCATGGTTGAATGTGTAGTATCCCCTGAAATGGTATTCTGCTCTCGTAAATTGGGTAGGAGTGAGATGAGATCGGTGTCGTCGGAGCACTGGTGTGTATAGTGTGCCAGTGTACCGTTCTTGGTGAGCGGTAATCGGGATACAGACCTAAAAAAATCGGCTCTATTTATTAGTCATCAGTATGGTGCATCATGGGATAATAACATGAACAGCACACTCCAATTACAAGGGCGTAGACAAAGGGGGGCTTGGGGGGCTTCAGCCCCCCCCCCAAATATTGACATCCGGCAAAAAAAAAAGAACAGAAGAAAAAGAAAAAAAAGAGAGAAAAAAGGAAAGAAAGAAAGAATGAAACAGAAAGCAAACATAGCAGAGAAGTAAATGTTTAGCTTGTGACATATCTTTATCAATTGTTGCATATTACAGGGGAAGTAAAATTATCATCAACAATGCTTACCAGAAGGGCCAGACTAATTGCAATCGGTCAGAGAA